>WNWK01018133.1:0-13744 GCA_009830355.1 Cherax destructor | reverse complement strand
AACCCTCTGGTACGGTATTAGTATTGATGAACAAATTTATTATGTGAGCAATAGACATTGGCAATTCAGAGACACCATCTTTTAGGAACTTAGACGGATGTTATCTGGGTCGGTGCTCTTAACTGGTTTTAACCTGCTTAGTTCTTTTTGTACGAAGTCATGAGATATACTTACTAGTTGACAACTGTTTGGGGTTATCCCTTTATTGATATAGTATGTTTTAAACTTATCAGAATCTGTGTTAAAAGTATTTGATGCAGCTGGTAGTTTAGTTGTGTAGTATGAATTAAAACAATTTGCCACTTTAGTTGTTTCGTGGCATACCTCGTTATCGATATTTAGTACTATGTTAGATCTATCTATGGGTTTATGGCTATACCCCAAGTGTTTTAGTTGTTGCCAGAGCTTTCCTGAGTTATTATTGTACTCTTCGATTTTTGAGCAATAGTGCCTTGCCTTTGCTCCTTTCACAAGCCTCTGCACTCTGTTCCTCACCCTTTGGAATTCATTTAGGGCTGCAGTATCTTGTCTGTTTACATTAAATATTTTAAGCAACTGGTCTCTGAATTTCATATTATCTAATATCTCAGTAGTCATCCAGGGTTCAGTTCTTCGTTTAATCTTAACCTCTTTAACTGGTGCAACATTATCAAGGATGGCAGTGAACATTGTTTTGAATTTTTCCCAGGCATCATTTACGTTCCAGTCACAATTGTGTAGCCTATTTACCAGTGTTTCTTAACTGTAGTTTCTAGTTGACCATATTTTTATTGTCCTGTGTAGGCCTATCCGTTCCCTAGTGATTTTCCTGGTGCAGTAAATGATGAAATGATCACTAAGGCCTGTGGTAATGATGCCTGCCTGACTAATATTCTCAGGGCGGTTACAAAGTATGTAGTCATTTAGGGTGGCTGCAAACTGTGTGATCCGGGTTGGTGTATTAATTAGTTGAGTGTAACTATTTAAGCCTAGAATTTGTTTATACATTTTTACATAGTCCGTTATTTTGCTGTTGAAAACAGATATTGAAGTCTCCCAGTATTACTGTCTCGCAATTGTTCTCTGTCCGGACATGAGACTCTAAAAGTCTTCTAAGAACTGGTCATGGGTGGGAAGGCATTAACTAGTTCCTCCTAAGATGGGTTTGGTCTTAGGAAGCAACACTTCAAACCATAGAATCTCCAGTTTATTGTTATTTAAATAAGGTCTAGGGTTGTAGGCTAAGTCATTTCTTATGTAGGCACATACCCCACCAACTTTTCTATTCCTGTCTAAGCCCAAAATGCCCTGCATATTAGGGGCTTTAGGCATGTACACCTCATGTAATCTCAATAACCAAATGTAATTCTTTGTATCATGTCCAAATAAACTATTATTATTGTAAACTTCTATTTGGACCTCGTCGTCAGTCACCGATTCAGAGATGGATATTACTGCCACCCTAGTTGTGTTAGCTAGAACCCTAATCTCTGCCAATTTTGGAAAAAGTGATTTTGCGTTCACATGAATAAAGTGAAGGCCTATTTTCCTAAAACAATCATAAGCATCAATGTAGGGCAAGGGGTCATTTGTACTAAAATTAGGTAAATCAATGTCATCACTTGTAAAGGGTAACTGTGCCAAAGGGCATTTGTTACAAACTGTTGCGCCCCTTGAACTGGGCCTCAATGTATATAATGTATATTTCAATTTTCTATAATTTTATATTGCGAATATTCTCGATTATAGCTAAATCGTTAATATTTTGCTTTATATTATTATTAGACTATTATTTAACTTAGCTATATATATTAGGTAGGATATTATATTTTATGTTGTGCTCGAGAGTGTGTAGTAACTGCCTTGGTGTTGGCAAACGACTGTTAGGCTGCCGGCGTCTTGTTGCGGGGAGGAGTCAGTCTCTGGACACACCTGAGCTGGGTGGTTGTTCCTCTTTCATCTCTCTCTCTGGCCTGCTGCCCTCGTCGAGTCAACTCCTCACTCTTGTTGTTCTCGACATTAGACTCTGTTGGGTAGAGTATGAATTCGTTGGTGAGGCGAATCATACTTCTCAGGATTCTGTGTAACTCTGTTCACAGAGAATAGACTAGACAGTGATTATTCGACTTTGTTCTGGGTTGTGTCACTTCGACACTCTTTGATAACTCAGGTCTCAAGCTCTAGCTCTGGACCTACTTCGATAAGGCATCTGTGCACCGCCACAGTTTGGGATTGTTTATGCTGAACCTAGTTTCAGTAGTAAGGGAGTTTTATGACTGTTTTGGAGGATCTACTGATGGTCCCCAGTTAGGGTCGATTTTGTATCTCCTTGTTCCTGACGCTGTGTTGCTGTTGCCTGTTATAGTGCTGTTCTGCGAAGTGGTCATTTTACTAGACAATCAAGCTGTTCTGGTTGTCAATTTGTTAGTACAGCTAGCTTATGAGATGTTATGTCGTACACTGGTTGAGTCGAGTCTTAGAGTTACCGGGAGCACACTCATACACACATTTATTATTATTTGTATAATTGTAATTACTGACATTGTACCTGATGGTACTTGAGTCATTGAGTCATTTATATATATGTGCCCTCAGCACAGACTTATTGTATATGAGAGCAGTGTAGGAGCTACCCTCCTAATTATCCTAATTGATATCTTAATTAGTATCTTCATATTTGATTTACTTTGCTACCCTAGATTTTCTCACTTTGTTAATAAATCTTTTAAATCATTTACTTTGGTTAGTACCCTATCAGTTGCAATCCCCTTAATCTATATAATATGTCGGATAACTGAACCAGGATACTGACTTTGTTGCAAAAGCCCAGTAACAGGCTGGATGCTAGAAGGGCTTTCCTTTCTAGTGTTCACTGGAGATATCTATTAGTAATAGATATCGTGTCATTTTGTAACACAAACATAATGAAATCTGGTATAATTACCATAACTGAACACACATCCATTATGCACCCACCCCGGTAAAGATTGAAAACCACCTCTGGTAAAGATTGAAAACCAAAACCTTGTCATTGTGGTGGTATACAAGCCTCCAGATGCAACTTTTGAAAATCGACCACTGTATGAAAAATTCCCAACTCCTGCCCCAAACATCTTACTACTAGATTTCAACTTGAGACACCTAAAATGGAGGAGTATAGCAAATACTGCTTTAGCAGAGATCACCACAGGAGGCAACGCAGATGAAAATTCACACACACGAAATATTAAATCTCTGCACCAAATTCACCTTAAACCAGCAAATATTAGAGCCCACAAGACTAGTAAATACGCTGGACCTCATCTTCACTAATAACGATGATCTAGTATATAATATAACCTTATCAAAGACAATACCAGCAAAATGTGATCAGCCATGAAGGTCTCTTTACAAAATTAAATTTTAATAAAAAAAAAACACACGATGGGATCAAGTCAACCATGTCCTAAATGAAACAAGCTGGGAAGATATCATAAACAACACGGATCCGAACCTTTGCCACTGCCCAGGTTCCCTTCTTGACCTGAGGACTCACAACAGGAGGACTACTACGAATCCTCTTGTTTTCCTCCGTCAATCGCCGAATCTCAAGCTTCGCTACCCTCAATTCCTCCTTAAGCTGCTGGTAAAGTTGCTCAATGGACGGCATCTTGGTTCACTTCACAGAGCAAAAGTGGTTCAGTCTACAGAGAACCCTAGACACGTCCTCTCTGAGCTAAGAACAGATCACCTCTGAGCTATGAACAGATCACCTCTGAGCTAAGGAAGATTTCGTAAGGAAGATTTCTAATGCTATTTATTAATTTAGTCATTCTACGCTGAATGTTTTCTAACGAATTTATGTCCATTCTGTAATATGGAGACCAGAACTGAGCTGCGTAATCTAGGTGAGGCCTTACTAATGATTTATAAACTTGTAATATAACCTCTGGACTTCTGTTGCTAACACTTCTTGATATAAATCCCAGTAATCTATTTGCCTTATTACGTACGCTTAGGCATTGCTGTCTTGGTTTAAGGTTGCTGCTTCCCATCACCCCCAAGTCCTTCTCGCAATCTGTATGGCTAAGTTCTACGTTATTTATCTTATAAGTGCTTGGGTTATGGACACTCCCGAGCTTTAGAACTTTGCATTTATCTACATTGAACTGTATCTGCCATTTTTCTGACCAGGAATTGAGTTTGTCTAAATCCTCATGTAGTTCACTGACATCTACGTCTGAATCGATTATCCTACCTATCTTCGTGTCATCAGCGAATTTGCTCATATCACTAGAAATTCCCTCGTCAAGGTCATTTATATATATTATAAACAACAACGGGCCCAAAACCGATCCCTGAGGAACGCCACTTGTTACAGATCCCCACTCCGATTTAACCCCATTTATGCACACCCTCTGCTTTCTATTGGTGAGCCATGACTCGATCCATGACAACACTTTTCCCCCAATGCCATGAGCAGCCACTTTCTTTAACAGTCTCTGATGTGGTACTCTATCAAAAGCCTTACTAAAATCCAAATAAACAATATCGAATTCTTTATCATGATCAACTGCCTCAAAAGCCTTACTGAAAAAAGTTAATAAATTGGTTAGGCAGGAACGGCCCCTGGTGAATCCATGCTGAGTATCATTAATCAAATTATGCCTATCGAGATGGCTTCTTATGTTATCAGCTATAATCGACTCTAGTAATTTGCCTACAATTGATGTTAGACTTATTGGGCGGTAATTTGATGGTAACGACTTGTCCCCTGCTTTAAAAATAGGAATTACATTAGCCATCTTCCACGTATCAGACACTACACCTGTTTGAAGAGACAGGTTAAAAATGTTAGTTAAGGGTTCACAGAGTTCCATTTTGCATTCCTTAAGAACCCTTGAAAAAAGCTCATCAGGGACTGGCGATTAATTTTGCTTCAAACGGTCTATCTGTTTGATAACCATTTCACTAGTGACTGTGATACTACATAATTTATCTTCTTCAGGCCCACTAAAATACCAAGTTCTTGGGATATTATTAGTGTCTTCCTGAGTGAAAACCGAGAGAAAATAATTATTAAAGATAGAGCACATTTCATTATCTTTGTCAGTAAGATACCCATCATTATTTTTAAGAGGACCTATCTTATCTCTAACTTTTGTTCTATACACCTGGAAAAAACTTTTTGGGTTAGTTTTCGAATCCCTAGCAACTTTAATTTCATAGTCCCGTTTAGCTTTTCTTATCCCATTTTTAACGTCCCTCTTAATGTCAATATACTGATTCATAAGATGACCCTCACCTCTTTTGATACGCCTATAAATTCCTTTCTTCTGCCCTAAAAGATATTTGAGCCTATTATTCATCCATTTTGGGTCATTTCTATTCGATCTAATTTCTTTATATGGGATAAATGTTCTTTGGGCAGCCTGTATAGTGTTAAGAAAACTGTCATATTGATACCTCTCTTCGTCACCCCAGTCCACAGTTGATAAGTGTTCTCTAAGTCCATTATAATCTGCTAAGCGAAAATCTGGGACCGTTACTGAATTATCCCTACTATCATACATCCATTCAATGCTAAAGGTAATTATTGACTTGTGGTCGCTTGAGCCGAGTTCCTCTGTAATTTCTAAATTATTAACAAGGGTTTCCTTGCTAGCCAGAACCAAGTCAAGTAGGTTATTTCCCCTTGTAGGCTCTGTCACAAATTGCTTCAAAAAGCAATCCTGAACTACTTCTAAAAAGTCGTTAGATTCTAAACTTATCTAACTTGAATCCATTATTGCGGGTTCTCTCTTGGAGAGATATCCTCAAGAACTTATTTATATCCCCTTTGTTAATACCCATTTTCCACTTGTATACCTCGATCATGTCTCCCCTCATTCTTCGTCTTACAAGTGAATGCAATTTTAGGGTCTTCAATCTTTCTTCATAAGGAAGATTTCTAATGCTATGTATTAATTTAGTCATTCTACGCTGAATGTTTTCTAACTAATTAATATCCATTCTGTAATATGGAGACCAGAACTGAGCTGCGTAATCTAGGTGAGGCCTTACTAACGATGTATAAAGCTGTAATATAACCTCTGGACTTCTGTTGCTTACACTTCTTGATATAAATCCCAGTAATCTGTTTGCCTTATTACGTATGCTTAGGCATTGCTGTCTTGGTTTAAGGTTGCTGCTTACCATAACCCCCAAGTCCTTTTCGCAATCTGTATGGCTAAGTTCTACGTTATTTAACTTATAAGTGCTTCGGTTATGGACACTCCCGAGCTTCAGAACCTTGCATTTATCTACATTGAACTGCATCTGCCACTTTTCTGACCAGGAATTGAGTTTGTCTAAATCCTCCTGAAGTTCCCTGACATCTACGTTAGAATCAATTATCCTACCTATCTTCGTGTCATCAGCGAATTTGCTCATATCACTAGTAATTCCCTCATCAAGGTCATTGATATATATTATAAACAACAACGGGCCTAAGACTGATCCCTGTGGAACACCACAGGTTACAGATCCCCACTCGTATTTAACCCCATTTATGCACACTGCTTCCTATTGGTGAGCTATGACTCGATCCATGACAGGACTTTTTCCTCAATGCCATGAGCTGCCACTTTCTTTAACAGTCTCTGGTGTGGTACTCTATCAAAAGCCTTACTAAAGTCTAAATAAACAATATCGAATTCTTTATCGTGATCAACAGCCTCAAAAGCTTTACTAAAAAAGGTTAATAAATTAGATAGGCAGGAACGGCCCCTCGTGAATCCATGCTGAGTATCATTAATCAAATTATGGTTATCTAGATGACTTCTAATAATATCAGCTATAATTGACTCTAGTAATTTGCCTACAATTGAGGTCAGGCTTATTGGGCGGTAATTTAACGGTAGTGACTTGTCCCCTGCTTTAAAAATAGGAATTACATTAGCCATCTTCCACATATCAGACACTACACCTGTTTGAAGAGATAAATTAAAAATGTTAGATAATGGTTCACAGAGTTCCATTTTGCTGTGAGGCAGATGAACAGTCATCGGCCCCTGACACTTATTGTGTCATCTCTTAAGGTACTCCTGGCGCCCCTGCCGAGTCTTTTTGCTTTCGTAGGGAGTGATTCCCGTGTGCAAGTTTGGTACTAATCCCTCTAGGATTTTCCAAGTGTATATTATCATGTATCTTTCTCGCCTGCATTCTAGGGAATAAAAATCAAGGGACTTCAACCATTCCCAGTAATTTAGGTTTTTTATTGTACATTTGTGTGTTGTGAAAGCTCTCTCTTCTCAACAGTTCACTCCCACAACAAACTAACTCATCTAACTGTTTATTAAAGTTGCCTCCATATCATTCCAAACTCATTCCAACACATCTCTATGTAAAAGACCGATTGTTACTGACAACAATTATAATGTTAAGATATTTTATACTTCAAGAATACCAACAAAATTACATTCAACATCATAGTGAAAAATGGTGGGTGTGAGGGAAGAGCTATGTGATTAATGCTGTTAATTGGAACGAAGGTTACTGTTACTCCTTTGTGAATAAACTGTATCCAAAACAATATTAAAGAATATATTAATAGAAGCATATTTTCAGATGTGATGAGCAGACTGCTGTTGGAATGTAAGAAGATTTTCAGTTATCACAATGGGTAAGTTGTTGCCATTCTTATATTAAATAATAATTTATATACAATAATTCAGTGTTATTTCACTTATCATAGTATAATTATAATGGAGCAGTAATTAAAAAAAACATAGATTTCATATAATGAAAGTTTTCTAAAAACCCTAATTAGTTTAAGATTCATGTTGAAAGGAATTAATTCTAGCAATGGAATTTGAGTCAGGACAATGGCTTACAAGAGAGAATTTTGGGTGAACGAGTAAAGAGACTAGATATTATTATTTTCACAAATTATTTATCTGTGTGTGATAGACAACCCTGAAAGATAGGAAATTTAAATAACAGTAATTCAAGCCCTAGAGATGAAATCTCTGAAGCTGCCATAGCTGAAGAAGACAGTGTAGAGGATGACTATACAGTGAAACCTCTAACACACCTCTCATATGGATTTATACATATATATATATATATATATATATATATATATATATATATATATATATATATATATATATATATATATATATATATATATATATATATATATATATACAGTACACAGGTGAGAGATACATGTCTAGTACATATTGTTACATTGTGGCAGTGAAGCAGCAGACCGATTCGGGTACCATGGTCTTGTGTGTCGTAAATCCGAGGGAAAGATTGCAAGACATGAAGAGGTTAATAACATTATCAAGAGGAGCCTCACAACAGCCGGATGCCCAGCAGTAAGGGAACCACCCCAACTATGCAGATCTGATGGCAACCAAAAGCGTCCAGATGGTATCATCCTTCAAGCCTGGACAGACGGCAAGCAGGTGGTGTAGGACTACACATGTGCATCTACCTTGGCTGATACCTATCTCCAGTACACCAGGGAGGAAGGAGGGGCTGCTGCCACCTTCAGGGAGTCCCAGAAGTCGAGAAAATATGGAGAACTTGCCCATCATTATATGTTTGTTCCCATAGGCTCAGAGACCCTTGGCTCATGGGGAAAGAGTGCATCTAAGTTCCTCAAGGAGCTGGGCAAAAGACTCAACAGGGTAACTAGGGATCCCAGGGCAGCTAGTTTTATGTTCCAGCGACTCAGCGCTGCTGTTCAGAGGGGTAATGCATGCTGTATTCTGGGCACGCGCCCCAGCTCGGAAGAGCTGGATGAGATTTTCGCATTATAATCAGTGACAAACATGTAACAATATGTACTAGACAGGTATATATATATATGTCGTGCCGATTAGGTAAAACTTGCGATTTTGGCTTAAATAGCAACGCTCACCTTGCCATATAAGACAAGTGAAAATTTGTGTATGCAATAATTTCGCCAAAATCATTCTGAACATAACGAAAAAAATATATTTCATTGTGTTTGTTTATTATTAAATTAATGTTAACATATCTAAAATATATTTAGTTGGGTTAGGCTAAATTAAATTGCGCTTGTTGTAATAAGGTTAGGTAGGTTTTCAAAGTTTCTCTTGATACAAAATTATAAATTCTTACATTAACATAAATGAAAAAATATATCTTTAAACGTATAAGATAAAATTTTAGAAAGGACTTAATTTTAGATGAGTTCTTGCTAATTGACCAGTTTTACCTAATCGGCACGACATATATATATATATATATATATATATATATATATATATATATATATATATATATATATATATGCACCTGGAGAAGAGAGGAGTGTAGAGGAGAGAGAAGATTTTGGGAGATGTTAAGCGAATGTATATGAACTTTTGAACCAAGTGAGAGAGTAGTTGTGGTTGGGGACCTAAATGCTAAAGTAGGAGAAACATGTAGAGAGGATGTGGTAGGTAAGTTTGGGGTGCCAGGTGTAAATGATAATGGGATCCCTTTGATTGAACTTTGTATAGAAAGAGGTTTAGTTATAGGTAATGCATATTTTAAGAAAAAGAGGATAAATAAGTATACAAGGTATGATGTAGGGCATAATGACAGTAGTTTGTTGGACTATGTATTGGTAGATAAAAGACTGTTGAGTAGACTTCAGGATGTACATATTTATAGAGGGGCCACAGATATATCAGATCACTTTTTAGTTATAGCAACAGTGGGAGTAAAAGGTAGATGGGATACAAGGAAAATAGAAGCAGTAAGTAAGAGAGAGGTGAAGGTTTATAAACTAAAAGAGGAGGCAGTTAGGGTAAGATATAAACAACTATTGGAGGATAGATGGGCTAGTGAGAGGGTAGGCAATGGGGTCGAAGATGTATGGGGTAGATTTAAAAATGTAGTGTCAGAGTGTTCAGCAGAAGTTTGTGGTTACAGGCGAGTGGGTGCGGGAGGGAAGAAGAGCGATTGGTGGAATGATGATGTAAAGAGAGTAGTAAGGGAGAAAAAGTTAGTATATGAGAGGTTTTTACAAAAACTATTGGAGGATAGATGGGCTAGTGAGAGGGTAGGCAATGGGGTCGAAGATGTATGGGGTAGATTTAAAATGTAGTGTTAGAGTGTTCAGCAGAAGTTTGTCGTTACAGGCAGTGGGTGCGGGAGGGAAGAAGAGCGATTGGTGGAATGATGATGTAAAGAGAGTAGTAAGGAGAAAAAGTTAGCATATGAGAGGTTTTTACAAAGTAGACGTGATGCAAGGAGGGACGAGTATATGAGAGAAAAGAGAGGTTAAGAGAGTGGTGAAGCAATGTAAAAAGAGAGCAAATGAGAGAGTGGGTGAGATGTTATCAACAAATTTTGTTGAAAATAAGAAAGTTTTGGAGTGAGATTAATAAGTTGAGGAAGCCTAGGGAACAAATAGATTTGACAGTTAAAAATAGGAGAGGAGAGTTATTAAATGGAGAGTTAGAGGTATCGGGAAGATGGAGGGAATATTTTGAGGAGTTGTTAAATGTTGATGAAGATAGGGAAGCTGTGATTTCGTGTATAGGGCACGGAGGAATAACATCTTGTAGGAGTGTGGAAGAGCCAGTTGTGAGTGTGGGGGAAGTTCGTGAGGCAGTGGGTAGAATGAAAGGGAGTAAGGCAGCTGGGATTGATGGGATAAAGATAGAAATGTTAAAAGCAGGTGGGGATATAGTTTTGGAGTGGTTAGTGCTATTATTTAATAAATGTATGGAAGAGGTACCTAGGGATAGGCAGAGAGCGTTCCTTTGTATAAAGGCAAAGGGGACAAAAGAGAGTGCAAAAATTATAGGGGAATAAGTCTGTTGAGTGTACCTGGTAAAGTGTATGGTAGAGTTATTATTGAAAGAATTAAGAGTAAGACAGAAAGCAGGATAGCAGATGAACAAGGGGGCTTTAGGAAAGGTAAAGGGTGTGCAGACCAAGTGTTTACAGTGAAACATATAGGTGAACAGTATTTGGATAAGGGTAAAGAGGTTTTTGTGGCATTTATGGATTTGGAAAAGGCGTATGATAGGGTGGATAGTGGGGCAATGTGGCAGATGTTGCAGGTGTATGGAATAGGAGGTAGGTTACTGAAAGCAGTGAAGAGTTTTTATGAGGATAGTGAGGCTCAAGTTAGAGTGTGTAGGAGGGAGGGGGACTATTTCCCAGTAAAAGTGGGCCTTAGACAAGGATGTGTGATGTCACCTTGGTTGCTCAATATATTTATAGATGGGGTTGTAAGAGAAGTGAATGCGAGGGTCTTGGCAAGAGGTGTTAACATTAATTTAATAATAAACAAACACAAAGAAATATATTTTTTTCGTTAGGTTCAAAATGATCTTTGCGAAATTTTGCATACACAAATTTTCACTTGTCTTATATGGCAAGGTGAGCGTTGCTATTTAAGCCAAAATCGCAAGTTTTACCTAACTTGCGATTTTGGCTTAAATAGCAACGCTCTTCTAGCCATATTAGACAAGCGAAAATTTGTGTATGCAATAATTTCGCAAAGATCATTTTGAACCTAACGAAAAAAATATATTTCTTTGTGTTTGTTTATTATTAAATTAATGTTAACATATCTAAAATATATTTAGTTAGGTTAGGCTAAATTAAATTGAGCTTGTTGTAATAAGGTTAGGTAGGTTTTCCAAGTTTCTCTTGGTACAAAATTATAAATTTTTACATTAACATATATGAAAAAAATATTTCTTTAAACGTATAAGAGAAAATTTTAGAAAGGACTTAATTTTAAATGAGTTCCCATGCTCGGGCCTGTAAGAACTGAAAGTATGCATCACTCTCTCCTGAAGAACTCTAGGTCTAGTCACAGTCACATTGGCGGGAGATTCATCTCTGAAAACTTGCATTTGTGGTCACAATGAGGCCTGTGCTAACCTCTCTATGGTGTATAAATATACCTAATTGGATGAATCTTATTGTAACCAGCTTACCCAGTGGCTTTCATGCTGGCCTGGAGTTTTAAGACTCGCCCACCATGAGTTCAATTCTCGCTCGTGGTATGGTTAATTTATTTGTCACTGGCAGCAGCATATAGGTTCCCAATGACTATTTTTTAAGACCCTAGTTTCACGCTTTCCTGCTCTTTGGTATTGACCTGTGTCCAATTAGTGGGTGGAGTTTCCCTTATAGCATTCTACTTTTACCCAACAGGTTGACACAGACGACATCAAGAAAGAGGTGGTCATGAAGCGATCCTTTGATAGCAAGAAGGATCCGCCTTCCTCATCCAAGGCAAAGTGCTCGCACATCTGCTCAGGTGATTGTCCCCTGAGGATTGCAAAAGCATGTTGCACAAGTGCAGGTTGCTACCCAGCCTGTCTTGATGATAGTTATGATGACAGTCTTACCCTACATGCTACAAAGTTATGATAACAGTCTTACTCTACATACTACATAGTTATGATGACAGTCTTACTCTACATGCTACATTATTATGAGGACAGTCTTACTCTACATGTTACATTATTATGATGACAGTCTTACTCTACATGCTACATTATTATGATGACAGTCTTACTCTACATACTACATAGTTATGATGAGTCTTACTCTACATACTACATAGTTATGATGACAGTCTTACTCTACATACTACATAGTTATTGTGGAAATTTGTCTTGGGACTGCCTCCTTGTAAGCTGCCCCCCTGGCAAGCACTGTTGATACTGACACTCTGAGATTACTCCTCTCAGGCTCACAAGTGGCTTATGGGATAGATTTCCAAATAACTGCAGCTGCAAGAATTCACCACCTACATCCACAACTAAAAAGGAGTGGACTTACTTGATGGAGAAGAAATGTCTCTCGGTCTTCCAATCTTCCTAAGCCCTAGTCCTTCTGGACTCCTTTCAATTCGATCACATGCAGACAGTACTATATTCTGCAAGAATTCAAGTGGTATTATTGTCCTGCCTGAAACTCAGCAATCCCTAACTAAAAGGGGGTTATCCTCTAAGCAATATCTAAGCAGTATGTGACACTAGCTTCAAGACTAATACTTAAGGGGGATTGCCCACAATTATTACCTTATAGTGGGCGTTTGCCTGCTTATAACCCACAGCTCGAATACCCCACCTTCCTCCGAATATCTCCAGCCAGCTATACTAAGAGTCATACTGCAGGGTCCTGGGCCAGAGACTAATATCCACAGTACGTCGGGAAGCCTCTGTGATTCTTTGTTTCCATGCAAGTATTTTGAACACATGTGGGGCACCGAGCTCTAGCTCTTAGTACCTCATTGTCACCACGGTGTCCAGTCCAAGAAGAACGCAGGTCATGCATTGTGTGACCCACACTGCCTGTCTTCAGCATGGGATTGCCATTTCTCGTTGGCTTATATAACCTAATGTTTGCCTATTGAGGCCTAAATCTACCTATGTTAAGGTCCTAGAACTACATTATTAATATCTAAAGTTGCCTCAATAATCCAAATATTAGCCACTAACTGTACAAACCTACCTAGACCTTCCTAGGAGAGTAAATCTATCAATTAATATGTGCAATCTCACTACCTTCGCCAACTAGTGAGTGTGTGTTTGTTTGGGGTGGGTGTGTGGGTTCATAAACTCAGAGGACCTATCCATGGTATGTGTAAGGCTTCTTATGGCTTATTTACCCTGTGGAACTTTTAGCAAAGAAATAAGTTTCCACATCCTTCCGCCAGTGAAGGTAGAAGTTAAGTCTAGATCAAGTTCACCTTCTGCAAGCCCTTACAGTGGGCCCTGGACACGAGTGCCGTCCGGTCACTCTCACC
>WNWK01018132.1:0-40720 GCA_009830355.1 Cherax destructor | reverse complement strand
CCCCCACCCCCTCCTCCCATCCCTCCACACACCCAACAACTCTTCAAAAAATTTAAGGGATATGTTATTGTACTATTTATTTCTTTTTTTTTTTAAAAAATTGTTTTAATTTAATGTAAAAAAGTTCTAAAAATATTTTATTTTAATACTTTTAAATTTGGAACGGATTATTTTATTTCCATTATTTCTTAGGGGGAAAAAAATAGAATCAGAGTTCACTAAAACCCGGGGTGGTAAAGGGGCCCTTTTGGGACGGATTCCCCAGGGAAAAACCGGGGGGCCCCCGAGCCCAAATCATCTCAAAACCCCCCCGCCCCCTTCAAAATAGGGGGTAACCCCACACCCCCTACTAATCTCCAAACTACGGATTCTCTGCATTATATTCAACCACACATTGCCCCCAGACATGACATCTCCACGCCCCAGCCTTCTCCTTGGCATCATTCAAAACCCCAATGTCCTCACACCCACAAGAGTTTTGGGTATAACTATACCCCAAAACCCCCCCTTTGCTTTCAGGATAAAATTCCTGTCTCCACAAGCTCCTCAGTGCACCACTCCCCTTTTTTCCCCTCGAATTCCTATGATTCCCCCTATCCTTCATATACCCTTTCTGGGACACATCCACTCCCAAATACCCAAAAACACATTCACCCCCCCATACTTTCCCCTCCAATCTGATATTAAATTTTCCGATTTAATTTTTTTACCCCTTATCACCTTACCTTTTCCTATATTCATTTTTAAATTTTCCTTTTTTTACATACCCTACCAAACTCATCCACCAACCACTGCAATTTTCCCCAGAATCCCCAAAAGCACATTGTCATCAGCAAAGAGCAACGGGAAACCCCATTTCCGTTTAAAAAAAAAAAAAATAAATACCTGCCCAAAAAAAAATTCCACACTCAATTGAAAACATTCTCATGCGAAACTACTTTCAAAAATGCACCCCGAAATTTTCCCCATATTGAAATTTTTTTAAAATAATTTTTCCCGTTGATATATACAACCTATATAATACTTTTCAACTTGACCCTTTGGAATATTTCCCATATTGTAATTTGAGAAATTTCCCGTTTGCTATATATAAAACAAATGACAAGTTTAACAAACTACGATCTATTTGTCTAGTTTTAAACCCCTTAAACTGTCCACACGTAGAATACGCTAAATGCGTACCCCCCAACGTGATCAACGTTTTATTTTTCATTCCTTAAAATTTTAAAATGGATAGGCCTGAGTTTTTTTGGAAAAGAGAGAATGGATCTGCCCCCCCGGGGTGCGCAGTTTTAAAAAAATCTGGGACCACTTAGTTTTTGTGGGAGCACCAGTTCAATTATTTTACCCAGAGCAAAAAATGTGGAAAACACCAGGATTCACTGATGTCATGCCGCATTAAACACCCCCCTTTTTAAAAGGGAAAGAAAAAATGGGTTAGAAAATACATGAGTGGCTGTGGGGGGTGTGAGTTGGGCCTGACTAACTTGTGTTTCTAGGTCTATTTGAGTTTTCCCTTTCCCTTTAGAGGATGTGACCGACTAGGGGGGTCATTTCCAAGTTGAATAGACCTGCCTTGCAAAGGGCCAGAAAGGGCCCGCCGCAGTGTTCCTTCTTTTTTTAAGGTTTTTATGATTTGGCAGGTTGGGTTGGCTTTTTGGTTTTTTGTTTCCTTTATCTGTCTATATCTTTTTCTTTTCTATATCTATATGTCCTATTTCTCTCTCTCTCTCCAACATGTAAAATAAGTACAGTTATTATACATAGTGTAAAAATTTCCTAGGATAACCCAAAAAATTTCCCGGAAAGTACTATAAATACTTGTAGAGATAAGGGGGTTTTAAAAACATGACTGGGAAACGATTTTACTTCATCTGTATAAACAAGGGACCTGAGACTGAGACAAGCAGAAGGGAAAAACACACACACAGGCAGACAGAAAGACAGATAAGAGATTTGACAGAAAAAAGCAGAGCTTACAAACAGACAGGATACAGGCAGACAGACAGATCGGGGCAGATAGGACAGACAGATAGACAGACAGATAGACAGACAGATAGACAGATAGACAGAGACAGAAAACAGAGACAGATTGGGGGCAGAGACAGACAGGCAGACAGATAGACATTGAAAAAGGAGGGGCTTTTTCCAACACCCCTGACATTTACAAACAAAGGGCTGTCAAGAGTTATCTGACACTTGTCAACACACCATTTTTTTCAAGGAGTTTCATATACCCAGGGGACACAGGCAGACAGAAAAAACAGATAAGCAGAGCTAGACAGACACAGACAGAGATGGTGAAGAAAGACAAACAGATTCAGACAGACAGATACAGACAGATAGACAGACAGATAGACAGACAGAAGAAAGACAGATAGAATATAGACAGAAGACAGAAAGACACAGATAGATAGATAGATAGAAGGAAAAAAGGGGTGAGGGTTCCCGACACATTCATTCATCAATGCCCCCGCCCAAACAGTAAAACTTTCGGGGAATTGTTTTAACCCCCATTCTTCAAGGAGTTTATATATACTAAAAAATGTCCAAAAATTGCTGGGACCCCATAAATACTTCGTTTTATTTATAGACAAAGAAAAGACCAAGGTAGGCGAAAATGTTTACCTTTGGGGGAAATTTTGACTATTTGAAAATTTTTTCGCATAAAATTAATGTTTGAACAAAGATTTTGGGTATGAAATCACAGGAACTATTGTAAATTGTAATTTTTCAGAACATAAAAAATTTTATAAATTAAAATGAAAATAGAAAAAAAATATTTTTCGGAATATTTTTTAAAAAACGGATTTGATGTTGCCATCAGGGAAAAATCCACACCAAATTGGCAGGCTTATATCTCGGAAGTACTGGCCCTAAATTTTTTTTTTTCCTATCCTGTTTATAAAATGCGCTTTTTTCATTTAAAAAAAAAAAAGATTTTTTTTTTTTAAAATATTCGGGGAGTACGAGGTGAACGATATCTACTTTGGACAGTTTTTAAAGGGGTTTAAATAGTCTGTACGCCATTAAATTTAGTCTGCCCATAATGCCAAGGCATGATAGTGGCTCTTTTTACTGCAACTCATTATTGTAATTACACACTGTAAAAATATCAATGTATATATATACTTAATCCCTACAAAAGTTAATCACATTGTAAACTTGCAAAGAAATAAATATTTGTATTTGTGTTATTCAAGGTATTATTTTGAAAAAAAGTTTATATTGCATATAAACTCATCTTATGGAGAGTCAAATAATTTTGGTAGCATTAAATAAGGGAAAGTTGTTTGTCAACAATTACCATAATATAAAAGTATCCTCCAAGGGAAGGTTTGATGCTTGAACTGCCTTTGGAATGGTCGTTTGCCATCCATATTCTGTTGTTCTTACAGACATCAAAACATGTGACAGAAGCCAACTGTAAAGCAAATTTAATTACTTTAAAGAACTAGAAATTACAAGGATTTATCATTTTAGTGAAACACTTTGTATAAAAAAATTAAAGTTAAAAACTAGCACAAAAATGTTGATCTGCAAGAAGTTGCAATACTACATTGATGACCCCAGCATCACTACAACTAAAGGGTAATATACAACTAAAGGGTAATACTTTGTGAAAAGAAGTTCGGACACACATTAAATATCTGTATGGGCCAATAATCTGTTCCCCTCAGAGCTTTAAACCTTAAACTGTTGCAGATCTGGTAAAACAAGTTGCTGCTGCTGTGGTGTAGAAAAATTTAAAAAATAAAAAAAATTCTTACCAGGAAAAAAGATTTAAAACTGATTTGTGGAGTGATGAAGTTGGCAAAAAATGACCCCATGATGGCAATATTGTTGCAATCCTAGCAAGCAGCAATTTCTTTTATTTTTTAAGGTAATTATGTTTATAAAAATGTTTTTGTTTTCAAGTTTAACACTAAATTTCATCTTTTACATGATAATATGTATTTATATAGTTTCGTACAGGGAGTGGAACATCACACACAGCCTCTCCTCATTTGACAAATGGAGTTTCCCTTCCTAAGACCACGCGGAAACAAATTTATTGCTAATCGAGGAACCACCCCTTCCTGATACAGTGGACCCCGTTCTCATAATTAATCCGTTTCCCGAGAGAGTGACTCAATCTGAATTTGATGATTTCCGAATTAATTTTCCCCGTAAGAAATAATGGAAATCCAATTAATCTGTTCCAGACTAGCAAAAGTATTAAAATAAAATATTTTTGTACATGAAATATACATTTAATTACACAGAAAACAATGAGACATGAAGAATAAAACAAAAATACAGTGGAACCCGACTTTGAACATAATCCGTTCCAGGAGCTAGTTCTTAACTTGGGAAACGTTGAAAGTGAATCAAATTTCCCTAAGAAATAATAAAAATACAATTAATTCGCCTCTGTCAGGAGGCATGACAAAATAGTACTTCACTATGACATATTATCAACTCTACAGTATTTATCATCACAATTCATCTGACATAATAAACAATATAAATAACATAAAAAACCTGATATACACGCTAGAATGAATAAAATATGTATATGTCATTACGAATGTGGAGGCGGGAGGACGGTGGTGGCGGGCATTTTTCTTCCAGCTATGAAAATATCTTCCCATTCTTTCCACCTTCAGACGTGTTAGTATAAGAGAAAACGGAGTTTGTAATGCTAACTGCATTAGATCACTTCCCGTCGGCGCGGAGTGAACAGAATTCATTCGTGTCAAGCTGGTAACAGCAACAAGAACAACAACGATTTGTTTACAAAAATCCCAAACCTTCTACACCCCTCATTCTCTCGTTTTTTTCATTTAATCTTGTTTTCTCACCTCTCACTCTACATTAAGACTGCCTCTACCACCTCTGCCTCCCCCACCACTACTGCCTCTACTACCACTGCCCTTCTACCACTGCCTCTACTACCACTGCCTCTCACCACCACTGCCTCTCACCACCAACGCCTCTCCCACCACGCCCCCTGACCATCACGCCTCTCACCACCACCCCTTTCCCTCCACTCCTCCCCACACCCCTCTACTACCACTGCCTCTCACCACCACTGCCTCCCCTCCACTCCCTCCCACCACGCCTCTACTATCACTGCCTCTACTACCACTGTTTTCCCACCACTGCCTCTCACCACCACTGCCTCTACTATTTCCTTTCACCACCACGCCCCCCCGACCACTGCCTTTTACCACCACTGCCTCCTCCCCCTCCCTCACCACCACTGCCTCTCACCCCCCTGCCTCTACCCACTGCCTCTCATCCTAAACCCAAAGAAAAAGCCCCAAACACAATTAATTAATTGTGAAAGTTTGGAAAAAAAAGGGGAATGTTCACTGGAGGATAAAAAAAGCTAGACTGACTCATGCCCCCGCCGGGCCCGGTAACTGGGCAAAAAGGTCGGTGCCTTTCAAACACGGGCCACGTTCGATATTTGGGGACAAAATTTGTTGAAAAAAGCGTTCAAATGATTGTTGATTGGATTCAAATTCGGGGTTCCACTGTAACGGGCACTTACCTTAACCCTTTAAGGGTCAAGGGTCTCTCTAAAAACTCGATCAGGGTCCAAAAACAAAAAAAAAAAAATATTTTTTTTCTTATGAAATGATAGAGAATTTTTTTCCGATCTAACCCCACAAAATTTGGGAAAGGATCGAAAACTAAGGAAATTTTGCTTTCACGAAGTTAGCGGTATCCATGACTTTTACGCTTTGGGCGTTTCGCCCACTTTGCCCCCCTTTTTGGGGCAAATTCCTTGTTTCAGTCTCTAAAATTATAGCTATTTCGCTAGAACTCCATTTCTTCATCGATTGAGTACAAAAAACTGCCCTTTTTCCCTTTCAACTACCCAAAAAAGTGGTCAGAAAATGGCAAATTTTGGGCCCAAATTTCCCCAAATTTTAACGATGCCAATTTCAAAATAGGGTCCATAATAAACAAGGCAGACATTCCCGGGACTAAAAACATCTTCTCTGTTCATTAGTCATGTCTCCCGGCTCCTCTTACATTACGTTTTTCCATTTTGAATTTTTTTTCAAAAAATAGAAGACTTACTGTTTTATACAGTAGACCCCCATTTAACGACTTTATGTTGCGTTTTGGGGTTTCGATTGAAGAATTCGGGACATTTTTACTAACACGACGTAAACCTTTATTACGCGTCCCCGGAGGAAAAATTTTGGGCCGGGGTCGCCGCAGTAGGTTTTAAAACCCTTGAGCAGTGGGGTCCTACAATGGCTATAGCCCAAAAAAAGGTTTTCTGACGAGACAAGTGTTTTCTGGGAAAAAAATGCCAACATGAACATATCAGTCAAAAGAAAAGTGCACCAGGTTTAAAAAGAAAGGGTCGCTTCACCTTGCTCCGGGTAATGATCAGGTGATTTCAAGTGTAAGCCCGGGTTTTTTCCGCAAGAATCCTCAGTTTGAAAAAAAGGGAATTTGTTTTCCTTCCCAAACAAGTTATTCGGAAAAGAGATAGTTAAATTATTTATAATAGCAGATATGTGAGGGAGCCTGGGAAAACCCCAAAGTGTTATCCTAAGAACCTAGGATAAAAAAGTGTTATCCTAGAAATGGATAACCCAAAGTTTGGGTTTCTGTTCCCCCAAAATTTGCTTTAAAATAATTTTCTGTTCTGTGTATCCGAATAAATTTTCAAGTTTGCAGGAAGAAAAAAAAACCCTTTCCCTCAACCGGCCGGGCTAATGTTGTGGAACAGGGGGGAGACCACCCGCCCCCCTGCCCCCCCCCCCAAAAACCCCCCCCAGCATTCGATTCCATCGCGTCAAGCCAGCGCCAAGGATAAGAGAGTGAATTGTGTTTTGATCTTTAAATTACTATAGTTGTACCCCAAGCAATCATGTCACCCAGTACATCCAGTTTTGCTCAAAGTGGCAAAAAAATGTTTAAATTTATTAAGCTTAGAATTAACGAAGAAAACGATATTAGACAAGACAAACCGTGGCTGTAATAAAAGGGGGTTTTTGTACTAAAAGAGTAAACAAAGTTTGTGTGACCTTACTGACTGACTGGACTGACACTGAATGACTTGACTGACTTACTGAATAACGCTGACTGATGAATGTCTTGACTGACTTACTGAATGTCTTGACTGACTTCTGAATGTCTTGACGACTTACTGAAGATTGACATTACTGAATGTCTTGACTGACTTACTGAATGTCTTGACTGACTTACTGAATGTCTTGACTGACTTAAAGTTTTACTGACTTACTGAATGTCTTGACTGACTTACTGAATGTCTTGACTGACTTACTGAATGTCTTGACCACTTACTAATGCTTGACGACTTCGAAAGTCTTGACGACTTACTGAATGACTTGATTGACTTACTTTCCCCGACACTGAATGACTTGACTGATTACTGAATGACTTGACGACTTAATGAATGACTTGACTGACTGACTTACTGAATGATACGAATGACCTGACTTACGAATGGCTGACTTACTGATTTACTGACTTCTGAATGACTTTTTTAAAAGTTAGAGACCTCAGTCCCTGACTTCAGTTCCAGAATCTCTACCCATCCCCCTCAGAGTAGGGCCACACTAACTCTCCCTCTCTTACAATCATCCACAAACATCAGCATCCACAATTTAAGGTAAATACTATTATTTCGTTACATTTGTAGTCAAGCAGTAAAAACAACATAATACATCATGATAATGAACTACAATTACATATTCTCTTTTATATTTTGTAGATCTGTTGGTCTAAAAAAAACTTGTTTGGCTTTTTGGGGATACTCGGGACGTAACCTATTTTTCCCATAGAAGTTCTTTTAATTATCTAACACGATTTTAGCTATGCGACGTTTTGAGGAATGTAACTACCGTGTAAATGAGGCCTACTGGCATACAACTGCATCATTTGTAAAAATGGTATAAATAATATCAGCGCACTTGTGCAAGAATATTAGACTCCAGTTGATGTGTATTGGACACATCAGGTGTGATTTGTTTACTCTTGAACATGATAAAATCGAACATTTTGCTTTTACTTTTCACTCAGTTTCAAAGGTACAGTGGTCCCCAGAATACTTGAACACCCCAGAAATCGATACAATTATGTAAGTATAATATTGTAAGTGCTTGTAGAAGTGTATTTTGGGGGCCTGAAATGAACTAACCTCACGTGACGTTATTCCTTAAGGGAGTAAGTAGATTAGTTCATTAATGGCACTTGAGGCAGGCTTCTGGGATGAAGTTTTTTTCATTACTGGGGGACCACTGTGCTTGTCATCATGAAACCAGTCAAGTGTCTCTATTTCTGTAATATATCATCTATTCTGCAAATGAGGCTAAAGAAAACGAGAATATGAAAGCATAAATACCATACGAAATAGACTGCAAAGTTGCTGTTTAAATAAAAACACAGTTAATTATTTTTTCTCATTATGCACTGTGTGAGGTGCAGGAACTTTTATACTACGCACACTGACCGCCTGAACCCATTCTATCACACTAGGCCTAACAGCCTGTTTCTGCTTGATTTGAGGCGCTAGAGGCCAAGGCGTGCTAGTGCGTCAATAACCCCAGTGCATTAAAAGCGTACTAGTACGACCAAAACCCGAGTTAATTGAAGGTTGTTGATGTGTGGAAGACGGGAGAAGGAGAGGATGGAAGAAGTTTCTATTGTTTGGAGGAAATCCCTTCCATAAAGACTTCAGGTAGCGAGTCCTTTTCTGGGAGTTACTTCCCTTCTTTATTTTTTTAAAAATGCCACAGACAGCTTGAGAGTCACTGGACCCTGTCAGCTCAATGTTGTTCCCAGACAGCTCTGTTTCTAATGTCTTTAACCCTTTCATGGTAGAGGCCCTCTCCCAAGGACTAGTTCTCAGAGTCGAAAAATGTTTGGAAAAAAAAAATTATTTTTTTTTCTTATAAAATTATAGAGAATCTTTCTCTGATGATAATGACACGAAAGTATGAAGTTTGATGGAAAACTTAAGGAATTATGCTTTAAGTTATGGTCTTGATGATATTTACGCATCAGCGATTTCTCTTGCTGAGCCCTATTTTCGGCCCTTGATATTTCCAGTCTACTAGAAATCATGGCTATTTTGCTAGAACTCCATTTGTTCTATCGATTGAGTGCAAAAGCCGCTTTTTGTATTCACCGATTTCAACTACCCAATAAAGTGGTCAGAAATTGGGAATTTGACCAATTTCACACAAAATTCAAAGATGCCAATTTCAAAATAGGAGTTCAGAATACAAAACAAGACAGACATTCATGGCTCCTAAAATAACAGCTCTGTTCATTAGTCACGTCTCCAGGCCTCGCTTACATTACTTTTTGCTTTCCATTCTGAATTTTTATTCTCACAAAAAATAGATGATTTACTGTTATGTATACTACTGCATCATTGCAAAAACAAATAAATAGTATCAGCGCACTTGTGAAAGAATATTAGACTCGTAGTTGACATGTAGTGGACGCATGCCGTGGTTGTTTACTCTTGAACATCGCGAAAATCGAACATTTTCGCAAATTTCAGCTTAATTTCAGGAATTTACAGTGGACCCTCGGTTTCATTCACCTCCAAACTCGAACAATTATGTAAGTGTATTTTTGTAAGCGTTTTGTAAGTGTATTTTTGTAGCGTTTTTGTAAGAAGTGTATTTTTGGGGATCTGAAACGACTAATCTAATTTACATTTGTCCTTATGGGAACAAATTCGTTCGGTAACAGCACTTGAACAGCATTCTGGAAAGAATTTTGAGAACCGGGGAGTCTTCAGCCACTTACCATTTTATAAAACCAACCACAATCATCTCTATTTCTGTAATCCTCTCTTCCATTCTCTATCAAATGAGACCAAGAAAATGAGAATACAACAATAAATACCATACAAAAATAGACTGAAATGTCGCTGTTTTAACGAAAAATACAGTCAGAGTTTTCTCATTATGCACTGTGCAGGATTTTTATGCTGCGCACACTGACCACACAGACCCATTCTTTCATATGTAGGCCTTCCAGCTTTCTCTCGCTAAATTTAGGCGTTCTGATATGGCACCAACCTGGCTCTCAAGCAGTAGTACTAGTACGACACCGACCCTGAGAAGTTAAGATTTGCCTAAAATGGGACAAGGCATTGTTATTGAACATGTCACAGACACGGCCTGCAATAGCTTTGTTAGGGTGATGTTCCTCCACAAATGTTTGCACCTCACTCCACTTTGCACAAATGTCCTTAATCTTTTGAAGAAGGCACCTTCTTCCCTCTGTCTTCCTCCTCCCTGTGAAGCAATTTCCTCAGCTGTGCCAGTTGCTGTTGCAGATTAAGGTCTTGCAACTCTTCAGTGGTTAGCCCTTCACTGTGGTCCTTCATCAACTCTTCCACATCCTCGCCACACACACATTCAACCCCATGGAATTCCCAATGCCACAATACATTCCACAACAGGCATGGGTCGACAGGATCATCCTCAAACCCTTCAAAATCCTTCTCTTGGACACATTCTGGCCACAATTTTCCCAAGCAGAGTTCATCGTCCGTGAAATCACTCCCTGCCAAGCATTATCTATAAGAGTTATGCAATTGAGGATATTGGATAACTTAGATCACCTTAGACCACTCATAACACAACAAAAGGCCGCAGTCAGTATGATAACAAATTCCACTCTAGACAGCATACTCCACCAATATTCAAAAGTCTAAAACTACTCACCGTAAAGAACATTCATACTTACTCTTGTGCCTACTACATATATAAAACTTTACACTCTAATATAAACCCTCCGCTCAAAATTCTCCTCACCAACTTTAATAGGACCCATGACCACAACACAAGACACAGATCACTTTTATATACCCCGTGTTCATATCAACCTATGTAAAAATTATATGCACATAAAGGGCCCCAGAATCTGGAATTCATTACCAGTAAATATTAAGATAATCTTGTCTGAAAATCAATTAAGACTCAACTCAAAAACCACCTACTCACCCAAAACTAAATGATCATACTATAAACTACTTTAAAAATGCTCATTATTACTTTCCTATATGATAATCTCAATTTTTAATAATATGTTACTATTATACCCCTACTCAATCAGAACTAAATACTCATATTATAAGTTAATGTCAAAAATGCTCAATGTTATTTTCCCTAAGTTAATCTCAATCCATACAACCATTCGAGAATCTAAACACCTGTAACAATCTAATATCATCAATAATAATTTAAAGAGTAAAATTTCATCATATTGTAATTTTGAAAACAATTTTTAACTAGAATAAACTCAATAAATTTCTCTAATATTAAGTACATAGTCTTTAAGTTACTAGATTGTCCCCTAATGCCATGGCATGTCAGTGGCTCTCTTGCACTCAATTTACATTGTAACTACCAATACCTATGTAATCTGCAATCTGCAATGAAATAAAATTACTTTACTTACTTTACTAAATGGAAGTGATCGTTGAACAGGGCTTCCCGTACATCCTGGAAAGCTCGGCCACATGTACGCCACTTTCATATTTTCTATATTTTTCTATAATTCTATCGTGTTTCTCACCTTTACCAAAGGGCTGGCACAAGGAGCTTTCTTTGGGGCCCATGGTACCTTATTTTACAGTTGAAGCAAATAAACAATGGATTATTATGAAATGTTTCGATGAACGCGGGGTGATGCTCACTCGCTGAGAAACAATACCAGACTGACTCTGAATGCGTCTGTGGGAGGCTTTGTCATGTTCAGTACGATTGTCGAAATCCAAGG
This sequence comes from Cherax destructor, assembly GCA_009830355.1. Taxonomy (NCBI): domain Eukaryota; kingdom Metazoa; phylum Arthropoda; class Malacostraca; order Decapoda; family Parastacidae; genus Cherax; species Cherax destructor. Next base: position 28,942 of record WNWK01018132.1, on the reverse strand, counting down.
GAAATCACGAAAACCAAGGCTATATTTTGATGAAAAAAGTTGCCAATAACCAAAATTCACGAAAACTGACTCCTGAAAACCGAGGTCCACTGTATGTACAGTAGACCCCGAGGTTCGGTCATAATCCGTCCAGGAGCTACAGTAGAACGTAATTTAGCACGATAGTTACGTTCCTGAAAAGTCGTGTTAGATAATTTTGTGAAATAATTAAAAGAACTAATGGGAAAAATAGGGTTACGTTCTGGGAGTCCCCAAAAGCCAAACAAGTTTTTTTAGACCAACAGATCTTACAAAAATATAAGTGAATATGTAATTGTAGTTCATTATCGTGATGTATTATGTTGTTTTTACTGCTTAAGACTACAAATGTAATAGAAATAATAGTATTTACCTTAAATTGTGGGTGCCGGGTTTGGATGCATGGAAGAGAGGGGAGAGTTATGCTGTGGCCCTACTGGGCTGAGGTGGATAGTAAAAGTTCTTGAACTGAAGTCGATGGTTGAACGAGTGCCTAACTTTAAAGTCAGTCAAGCCATTCAGTAAGTCAGTCAAGCCATTCAGTAAGTCAGTCAAGCCATTCAGTAAGTCAGTCAAGTCATTCAGTAAGTCAGTCAAGTCATTCAGTAAGTCAGTCAAGTCATTCAGTAAGTCAGTCAAGTCATTCAGTAAGTCAGTCAAGTCATTCAGTCAGTCAGTCAAGTCATTCAGTCATTCATTCAGTCAGTGTCAGTCAAGTCAGTCAGTCACACAAACTTATGTTTACATCTTTTATGTGTACAAAGTAACACTTCATTACGGCCACGGGTTATGTCTTGTCTAATATCTGTTTTCTTCGTTAATTCAAGAACAAAACACAATCCACTCTTATTCTTCACAAACAGCTGGCTTGTAGCCAGGACTTCTTGACGCGTATGAAATACGTACAAATTCTGGGATGGGGGTCCGTGGTGACTGGAAGGCGGGTGGGCCGCGAAACAACAAAGAGTAGTAACAAGACTGCTTGTGAGAATGGTTATTTGTTTTTCCTTCCCACAAACTGTAAGTTTATTCAGGTATACACAGATACAGTTACGAAGATTATCTAATAGCAGCATATGTGTAGAACCCTAGGATAACCCAAAAAGTTAGAGTGACAGTATTTCCATTGACTGACTTGGGTTATCCTAGGTTCTCTACCCATATGCTGCTATGTATGATAATGTATGTAACTGTACTCACCTAATTGTGGTTGCAGGGGTCGAGACTCAGCTCCTGGCCCCATGTATCTGAATAAACTTACATTTTGCAGGAAGGAAAAACAAATTCCCTTTTCCTCAAAGCATGAGGATTCTTAGGCAGTAAATAACCATGCGCTCAAAATTTTTTCCCTCCTGCCGAACAGTGTAATATCATCTTTACGTCGTGTAAGATGATAATGTGTCGCAAATCTTAAATCGTCAATACCGGTAACGTGCAACATAATCTCGTGCTAAATGACGTTCTACTGTACACCTTAACTCGAACTGTTCGAAAGTCGAACCCTTATTTCCCATAAGAAATAATGTAAATACAATTACAGTGGACCCCCGGTGTTCGTGATTTATTTGTTCCAGAATTCTGTTCAAGTGCCGTTACCAAACGAATTTGTTCCCATAAGGAATAATGTAAATTAGACTAGTCCTTTAGACCCCAAATATACACTTCAAAAGCACTTACAAAAATACACTTACATAATTGTTCGAGTTTGGAGCATCACGAAAAACCGGGGTCCACTGTAATCCGTTCCAGACCCCAAAAATATTCACAAAAAAATAATTTTGTACGGAAATCGTACAATATGTAAGTATAATATTGTAAGTGCTTGTGGAAGTGTACTTTTGGGGTCTGAAATAGACTAACCCTACGTGACATTTTTCCCCTTAAGAAAGTAAATTCGTTCAGTAAGGTATTCTTGAGCAGGCTTCGAATGAAGTTTTTACGTTACTCGGGGTCCACTGTACTTTACATACACAAAACAATTATAAATATACAGTGGTCCCTGACTATCGTAATTAATCCGTTCCAGGAGCTATTACTTAACACGAAAATTATGTAATTCGAAACCTTATTTCCCATAAGAAATAACGTAAATACAATTAATCCGTTTCCACCCAAAAATTTCACCAAAAATTCATTTTTTAAAGAATAAATACTATAGTTTTACATACAGAAAACAATGAGAAATAAATATAAAGCACTAATTTTAATGGATAAATGAACATTTGAATCAGTTTTACCTTTACTGAAGACTCTTGTTGGCATATGAGAGAGTCAGGAGAGTTTTTTGGAGCGTGACAAGATAGCCCTTCAATACGACACTAATAGGAACTCTGTGGCTGATTTATCTAGCACAATTCATCTAATATGACATAATAAATATTATTAACCCTTTGACTGTCGGAGACCCCTTTCTGAAACTGTCATTCTATGTCGGGAAATATTCGAAAAAAAATTTTTTTTCTTACCAAAATGTTAGGATTATTTTTGTGATTGTTTTAAGCCTAAAAAAAAAAAAATTGCGATCAGTACTTACCGAGATATGGAGGCGAAAGTTGGCACAATTTGAGCTTCGTATGGCAACATCGGCGAATTCCGCTGACTCGGTAAACTTCTGTTTAATCCCATTCGTAGATTTCTTGTTTTTTCACTATTTTCTTTTTTATGTAACTTATGTGGCCTCGGGGACCACAGTAAGGTGCAATGTATATATACACTCGTTGTTTGCACCACAATAACTTCACAAACAATGGTATGTTTATATTGTTTACAAAACTTGTTTACACAAACAAACAATGACAAAAATGTTCATTACTATTGTTCTATAATATATATACATATGTACACTCACTGAACACTTCCTAGAACTCCTGCAGCTTGTGGAACTCCTTGAAACATGGGTATAAGCACAGTGGTACTTTACACTCCTCACACATAAAACGAGTGTCTCTGCGTGTTTGTGGGCGTTTTGTGGAATGTTTACAGACAAAAAACCTCTTCTGAGCATTTTTTTTGAGAGTAGTAGCAGGCACTTGTATGGGGTAGTGATCACCAGGCCTCATACGAGAGGGCATGTGTTGATAATTTCGTGGGCGCTGGTCTATTGCAGGTGTTGTTCCTTGGTACTTGAATATTATTTGTCTGATGACTGACAAACAAAATTCACCATATTTGGGTTTGTTGTTGGTCTTCAACTTGTACATGTTATAAGCATTCAGCATGGAAATGTCAAGAAGATGGAAAAAGAGTTTTATGTACCACTTATAACTTTTGCGTACACAATCAGCAAACCCAATCTGCATGTCACATTTGTCCACTAAGCGCATATTGAGGTTGTAGTCCATCACAGCTGCAGGTTTTAGAATGGGTTCATTGGTCTCTCTATTCTGTCTTCCACTGTCTACCATTTCATGTCTGTGAACTGATGTCAACAATGTGACATCACGTTTGTCTTGCCACCGAAATGCCATGATATCATTGGCAGCAAACACCTGCACTTCACCTCTACGAGTGCCAGCATCAAACCTAGGCATATGTTTACGATTTGCACGCACTGTGCCACACACGTCTGTCATGTTCACTCGCAAGAAATCACTGAGTAAAGGGCTCGTGTACCAGTTATCAGTATATAATATATGCCCCTTACCAAGATATGGTTCCATCATTGTTCTAACCACATCACCAGAGATACCCAATAACTTCATGGTATCTCTCAATGTATTACTGCCAGTGTACACAATTAGATCCAGAACTAGAGACCACTTTTGCAATCACACAGTACAAATAACTTTATACCAAAGCATTTCCTCTTGCTTGGTATATACTGCTTGAACAACAGTCTGCCTTTGAACAAAATCAAAGACTCATCAATAACAAGCTTCCTGAAGGGATAAAAATACATACAACACTTTTGTTTCAGGTACATGAACACATTCCTGATCTTATATAACCTGTCGTTTCTGTCAGGCCTGGTTTTATCAGAAAAGTGAAGCATACGCAACAGTATCAAAAACGATTCACTGGTATAATATCACTAAAACCTGAGGTTGAAATCAGGCGTTCTGTCGACCAGTATGTGGTGACAGTGTGTTTATAAACATGTGGCATAAGCATTATTGTGGCAAAGAACAAGTACATCTCTGCCACAGTTGTGTCCTTCCACTGGTGTAGCCGTGAATTTGGTGAAAGAAGTGTGTTTGCCATGGTGTACTCATAGTATGTGTTGCTTTCCCTGACAATAATGTCCATCAGGGGTTCATCGAAGAATAACTGAAAGCATTCAAGTTCAGTAGCATTGTTCCCAAGTGTACACGATGGCCGTATTCCACTTTGTGCTTCATCAAAGTCATGGGGATTGGGAACAAAATTGTCACCTTGCTGCCAATCCCATATGCGGTCTGCTGGTGCGTACTGGATATTGACAGGTGGTTGTGGTTGTGCAGGTTGTGGTTGTGCAGGTTGTGGCTGTGCAGGTTGTGGTTGTGCAGGTTGTGGCTGTGCAGGTTGTGGTTGTGCAGGTTGTGGAAGTGTGGGGATGGTTGATGGTGGTTGTGCTGAGTTAGCAGCATGGGTAGCAGCGTGGCCCGCTCGTGGTGGCACATGACTCATGCCACCGCCAACACCACCACTACCACCACCTGCCCCACGCACATTACGCATCCCCATTGTAACAATAACGTCATCTTCACTATCAATTCGTGGTGTAGGGCCAAGAGATGTACTCCGAGATTTACTACTTTTCCTTGGAATAGCATATGGCACACTACCAGAACGCATGTTGCGTCGTACATACTGCCGCTTCACTGGAGAATAATCTCCCTCACTGTCGCCACTAGAACTGCTTTCAATAGCTTTGAAATCACTGCCATCATCACTTACACTGCTCACATCAGAGTCTTCTACACGTTGAAATAGTTTCCTCTTTCGTTCTGGTACAGGTGAACATGAATGAGACGGCCCAGCACCAGAGGTGGAAGGCTGTGGGTCATCTGGGTTTTCATCACTAATTATGTTATCCTGGGCACTGCTTTCGGTCACACCCTCTTGAAAACCATAGAATTCACTTTCACTGGCACTTCCATCGCTGTTAGAACTATCACTTGGGAAGAGAAGGCCTCCAATTCGCCGGGGAGTGAGGTACTTCTTACCGCCAGGCATGGTGAACAAGGACTACAAACATGGCGCTCCCACAATGCACCACTGGGTCCCCGATTTTTTCATACTGCGCACACCCACCACGCAGACCCATTCTCTCACATGTAGGCCTATCAGCTTTCTCCCGCTTCATTTGAAGCTGCTAGAATTTAGGCGTATAAATACGTCCGAAACATTGGCTCGTAAGACGTAAATATACGTTCAAAACAGTCAAAGGGTTAATAACATAGAAACATGATATAAACTCTAGAATGAATAAAACATGTCAGTACGAATCTAAGAACTGGTGGAGTGTCTTGTGTTATTGTTGGTTATAGGGCCACTGACCATAAGCCGTGGTGGTAGTCGGTTTCAGCAGAAAGCAACCACCACTATCACACAATGTGCATAATTTATAAATAAGAAACATTTACACTTTAATTTATAAATAAGAAATATTTACACTTTAATTTATAAATAAGAAATATTCACACTTATATAAATAAGAAATACTTACACTTACACTTGGAGGAGATGGTGGCACAGTACTGCGTTCTTGTCAGTGTCCCTATAATCTCAACCATTGTAGAAGTTAAGTTTTGAGTCGTCATTTTCTATCGATTAATTGCTTAACTTACTTAAGTAAGTTTATTCAGGTATACACAAATTCAGTTATACATAGATTATCATACATAGCAGCATATGTGTAGAAAACCTAGGATAACCCAAAAAAGTCAGACAGAGTGACTTATTTCCATTGCTACACTTTATCACTGGCTGGTGCTATAGTCTTTATCGACTTGTGAAGCTTCTTTGGACCCATGGTGACTTATTTCACAGTGACAATCACTAAACCAACAAAAAAAGAACACCAAATGTATTGTGAATGTTTGAAAGAGCGCGCTGGGTAATGTTCTCTCAATGGTAAACAACGCTCCACTGGAATCCTGCGCAGGCGCAGGGCAGGTGCGGAACAGGCAGACAGGTCTAATACGTTACGATACACGAGTCCATTTACGATACACGAAATCGAAAAAAGCTTACGTAACACGAGTTTTACGATATACGAGCCTTACGATACTCGGGGGTCCACTGTATATAGTAAAGTAATAAATATATAATTAAACATTTAAAATAACATTTACCTACTTTTATTGAAGAGACTTGCTGGCATCTGGAAGATAGGGAGGAGGACAGGGAAAGGGCTTAGTGTTTGGAAGGGAAATCCCCCACCAAAAGGACTTCAGGTAACAAGTCCCTCTCTGGGGTTACTTCCCTTCTTTGTCTTTTAATGCCACTAGGACCAGCTTGAGAGTCACTGGACCCCTGTCTCACAAACTTCTTTGGACCCATGGTGACTTATTTCAGTGACAATCAATAAACACGCAATAAACACAATAAAGTTAGTGAAATGTTTGAATGAGCGCGCTGGGTAATGTTCACTCAATGGTAAACAAAGCTAGAATGGCTCACAACGACTGCATGGGGAGGCGAGCAAGCACAGGCAGGCGGACAGGTCTGGTACGTGGGCCGATACTCAGGGAAACAGCCGATAGTCGGGCCAAAATTGGGCCGAAAAAAGCAACCAAAACACGAGTCGGCCAATACTCAGGGTAGCCGATACTCAGGGGTCCACTGTATTTCTTATGGGGAAAATTAATTCGGATATCGTTAAATTCGACTTTAGTCACACTCTCTGGAATGGATTAATTACGATAACCGGGTGTCCACTGTATTATGTCTGGAAACTTTCCAAAATTTCAAGTGTTTTAAAGTTATTGCACCTAAATATACTTACACACTGTGCTGGCATGCAGGTACACATTAAAATCACTAAGAGTGTCCTTCTAGTCCTAACGCTATAGTAATACCAATAGTACATAATAATAATCACTCTTGGGAACATTAAATGTCTTATTTTACATTATTATAGACATTTTCAATAATCCATCTATGACATTTTTTTCAAAATTATATAAGAAACACTATGGTATAAGGGGGCACCCACTCAACTCCCTAAAGTCATACCTTAGCAACAGAAGCCAATACATGTACACAAATGGAGCGAACTCTTCCACACAACAAATTACAGTCGGAGTCCCTCAAGGAAGTGTCCTGGGGCCACTCCTATTCCTCATTTACATAAATGACCTACCGAATGCATCACAACTACTCAAACCCATTTTATTTGCAGATGACACAACATATGTCTTCTCTCACCCAAATCCAGTTATACCGGCCAACACTATTAATGACGAATTACAGAAAATATCAACATGGATGACAACTAACAAGCTTACTCTCAATACTGCAGCGGCAGCGACAGTGGCACCCAAGCTCTGTTATTTTCTTCTCCAGGCAGAACCCACCAACGCTTCTATGATGGCCTAATTGCGGAACTGCTGCACTAACGCACCTAGACCCCAGAATGACTCAAGAATACCAACAGTAAGACCACCTATTCGAAAAATTATCGATCCAAGTTGAGAGTGCCATTCAAACCCAAAACACAGCCCGCTGCCAGACGAGCACCCACAACAAGCTCTGAGCAACTATAGCTTCTACGTCCTATCTACAACATCCCCTGTACTACTATGAGACCTAATAACAGAAGAAGCAGCAATAAGAACAGCAAGAAATCACCAAGATCTCGACTATTTCATTTGACTACCCAGCAGGACGCCGGTGCATCACCCACCCACCCCACCACCACCCCAGGCAACATGTCAACAAACACAATGGCTGACTCTCCCTCACCCTACTCAACCACCACCCAAGACGACGGAACAGCAACAACACCAATCATGACTGAATCTCCCTCAAACCACACTGCCTTCCCCTAACTGAGGAAAACATGAATCTTCGTACAACACTATCTAAGCATGAAACTAAGTTAGCCCACCTTGAAAGCAAGATCCTAAGCTTTGAGCAGAAGTTTACATCAGATGGAATGGCTGATTTTGGAAAGACCCTCTAATCAGTCATAGCCAGCCATACAGACCAAATAACATCCCTAAACACGAAGGTTGAAGATGCTGTCAAGAACTGGAAGACCAACATGGATACCCAGCTGACTGACTATTTTTCTAACCAAGAAGATAAAAATGAGCAAGATAAGTTATCCAATGCAGTAATAATTAGCAGTGCACTCTTTCCAAGTGGCATAAACCATACCAACTGCAAAGATGCTGCTCTTCAGACCATAAAAGACCACTTAAATTTAGTAGTACCAGCATCTGAAATAACAGAATCACGATTACTTGGCACACAAGGTAGAAAAAAGAGTTATGCTTAGATTTCATATGATAGACAGTAAAACCGATCTTATTAAAACATCAATTAGTGCAAAAAAAGATCTTTATGTAAACGAGTGCCTCACAAAAAAACGTCAGAACCTACTATACAGAGTAAGAAAGCTTAAACGTGAGAATAATGACAAAATCCACCAGTGCTTCACACGGGAAGGGAAAATCCTAGTTAAGAAAACAAATGTAGGCCGTGCTTACTATATCACGAATGAAAATGAACTGTCCAAATTCCTTCGAGATGCTAACCTTACAGAGACTGAACAATTTCAATGACCTAATCCTTAGTCTGCGTTAGTGCAACAGTTGTACTAGTAACTGCAACCTCACAATCTTATATTTCTCACAAAACTGATTGTATATTAATGTAATTAACTTCAAAATTGTATATTAATGTAATTAACTTCAAAATTGTATATTAATGTAATTAACTTCATATTTGTTCTAATAATCTGCTACCTCACTATATTAAATTTCCCACTAAATATAATTGTACAACCTATTTTTTACTATATATATATATCTTTTAACTTATCTGTAACCATTTACTGTTATTTTTTTATTTTTAATACATATCTATCATTACCATTTCCCAACCCTAACTATTTACAGTATTAGTAATTACTTTTTACTTGAAATTTAATTACAACCTTTTCACTATTGTTTTTCTTTTTATATTCTTATAATCAAACAACTACCTCATTGTGTATGTGACTTAGTTTATATTTTTCTTATAAGCTAATACCAAATAAGTGCAATTATTTACTCATACTTTTAAATACCTTTTTACCATAAGCAAATTTCAATCACTTTATTTGCTTAATTGTATTCTTATATTCAAACAACTACCTCATTGTGTATGTGACTTACTTTATATTTCCTTTATAACCAACTACCTGATAAGTGCAATCATTTACTTATATTTTATAAATACCTTTTACCATTAGCCAACTTCAGTCACTTTATTAACTTCAATTTAATCAAAACTACTTTTAATATTAGTCAAAACTATTTTTACTATTAGTTCAATAGCTCCTTGCATTCATTGACCTCTTATTGCCTTTCATATACTAAAAGTTTCAACCAGTGCAATATTGAATCAAAAATTTATTTTTCCATACCAATTTAATACTAGTCATTGAAGTTGTTCTAACCATTCATTAGACAGTTAAATTAGTATATCATTAACATTATTCAAATATCCTATATCACTGTAAAAAATTCCTGTAAACACTTGCACATAATTGTTTTAATCCATTATCAAGTAAGACTTTAATCTAATACCATATCATTAAGTTTAGCATAATCTATTGTTCTCAAGTCTAGTTATAGAATCATACTAAATCCTATGATTACAGGCATTGATCCTGATATCAACCTATTATTAAATGACTTACATGACTCCAACAGCAACTGTAACTATTACACAGCTGATCAAGCAAAGACATTACTCAGAGCCAACAATAACTTAATTATCTTCAATTACAATGTTAGATCTTTGAGCAAACATTATGATAACCTTACAGCACTACTCCAATCCCTACAGTCCAATATGTCAATCATCACACTCACTGAGACCTGGCTAAAGCCTGATACTACAGGTGTCTATGCCATCCCAGGTTACACAGCCATTCACAACTGTAGGACAGACCAGCGAGGGGGTGGAACAGCAATATATTATACAGATCAACTCGAATGTATCAAAAACTCTTGCACAAGGGATGAACATGGAGAATATATTATAGCTAAATTTAAATCAAAAGACCTGCAAAAACCCCTCACTTTAGCGAAAAACTAGGAAACCTGATAATCGATTCACGCCTTAACAAAGATCATTTGTTGCTCACAGGAGATTTCAACATAAATCTCCTACATGACCAACACCCGCAGGTAACTGAATTCACAAACACTATGAGCAACTGCTTATTACTACCAACAATATCAAAACCTACAAGAATCTCCGATAATAGTACCTCGTTACTAGACCATCTGGACTAACACAATATCCCCTCTAAAATCAGGCATAATCACAGAAAACACCACAGACCACTACCCTACCTTTCTCATAACTAACCTAGGCATTCTGCCCCAAGAAATTGCAAAAGTTACCTTCAGACTACATAATGAGTCAGCTGTTAATAATTTTATATCAGCTATGACGAACATTGACTGGCTTAATGAATTAGAAACACATTCATATACTAATGAATGCATCAAAAACTTTCTTAAAAAAACACACAACCTCTATAACAGACATTGCCCGAAAAAAACTAAACAGATCACAGCTAAGAGACTTAACAATCCCTGGCTAACACCCAGCATCCTTAAATCCATAAACAAGAGGCATCAATATGAAAAACAATATAGAAGGGGTCTAATAACCAGAGAACAATCCAAACGCTACTCATCAATCCTTACTAGATTGATAAGAAGGTCCAAAAAATTGTATTATGAGAACACACTCCAGACCGTAAAAGGTGATATGAAAAAGACCTGGAAAACCCTATCTACAATTCTAGGAAATAAAAAGATATCCACGAACAATACCATCAAGTTATCAAAAACAGACGAACCCCTACTCTCACCAACTGAGACAGCAAACAGACTTAATGTTTTCTTCTCCACCATAGGAAAGAATCTAGCGAGTAAAATCCTAAGCTCGAACACTCGTCCAACAGACTACCTCACCAACACCTACACTGATACACTATTCCTAGCTCCTACCAACTCACTTGAAGTCTCGCTCATAATCAACACCCTTAAAAACAAAGCAGGAGACATAAACAGCTTACCACTCTTTATGTACAAAAAAGCTTCACACGTACTGTCACCAATTATAGCAGCATTATTCAATAAATCCATTGAATCTTCTACCTTCCCATCAATTCTCAAAATAGCTAGGGTCACCCCGATCCACAAAGGAGGTGACCAAACTGACTTGAACAATTATAGACCAATCTCAAATTTACCACTGCTTTCTAAAATCTTCGAAAAATTAATTCATAAACAGATCTATTCCTACCTCGTCTAACACAATGTACTAAACCCCTGTCAATTTGGATTCAGGACCAACAAGAGCACAAACGATGCTATAACACACGTTAGAGTTAATATACACCACACTTGAGAAGAAAGAAGTTCCGCTGGGAATCTTCATAGACCTACGCAAAGCATTTGATACAGTCGACCATGATTTATTGCTCACAAAATTAGCGCACTATGGTATTAGGGGGCACCCCCTCAACTACCTAAAGTCGTACCTTAGCAACAGAAGCCAGTATGTGTACACAAATGGAGAGAACTCTTCCACACAACAAATTACAGTCGGTGTCCCTCGAGGTAGTGTCCTGGGGCCACTCCTATTCCTCATTTACATAAACGACCTACCGAATGCATCACAACTACTCAAACCCATTTTATTTGCAGATGACACAACATATGTCTTCTCTCACCCAAATCCAGTCATACTAGCCAACACAGTTAATGCCGAATTACAGAAAATATCAACATGGATGACGACAAATAAGCTTACTCTCAATACGGACAAGACCTACTTCATTCAGTCTGGAAACAAAGCTACAAATGTTCCACTTAACATAACGCTAAATGGTTCACCCATCACAAGACTCACAGAGGGAAAATTCCTAGGAATCCACCTTGACAGTAGTCTTAAATTCCAAACACACATACAACAAATTTCCAAGAAAATCTCAAAGACAGTAGGTATATTATCTAAGATACGCTATTATGTGCCACAACCAGCTCTCACTGCACTATATCATTCTCGTATCTACCCTTATCTCACCTATGGAATCTGTGCATGGTGCTCAACAACATTAAATCACCTTAGACCACTCTTAACCCAGCAAAAGGCTGCAGTCAGGATGATAACAAATTCCCACTCTAGACAGCATACTCCACCTATATTCAGAACCTTAAAACTACTCACCATAAAAAATATTCATACCTATTCATGTGCCTTCTACATACATAAAACTCTACATGCTAATATCAACCCTCCGCTCAAAATTCTCCTCAACAACTTTAATAGGTCCCACGACCCTGACACAAGACACAGATCACTATATGACATACCCCGAGTCCATACTAACCAATGTAAAAATTCTATGCACATAAAGGGCCCCAGAATCTGGAATTCATTACCAGTAAATATTAAGTTTACCTAGTCGGAAAATCAATTCAAGACTCTTCTCAAAAATCACCTACTCACCCTATACTAAATACTCATACTGTAACAAACTTTCAAACCCAATATTATTTTACTTAAGATAATCTCAATTTTATATGTCATCCTCCTTAACACTTGTTGCAATTTCATATCATCATATTGTCATTTAAAATATAGTATCATCATTTTGTTAATTTGAAATAAAATATATAACTAGAAGAAACTCAATAATTTTTTCTAGTATTGTTATTATACTAGTATAGCATCAACATACTGTAACTTGAAATAAAATATACAACTAGATTAAACTCAATCAATTTCTCTTGTATTGTCTTTTAATCAATTTCTCTAGCATTAAGTACTTAGTGAATAAGTCTTTAGAATAAACTGCCCCTAATGCCATGGCATGCCAGTGGCTCTCCTTGCATTACAGTTTTATAATTGTAACATGCATCGAAATAAAAATATTATTATTATTATTATTATACAGTTTGGAAGCAAAGCCGCAAATGTTCCACTTAACATAATGCTCAATGGTTCACCCATCACAAGACTCACAGAGGGAAAATTCGTAGGAATCCACCTTGACAGTAGCCTTAAATTCCAAACACATATACAACAAATTTCCAAGAAAATCTCAAAGACAGTAGGCATATTATCAAAGATACGCTATTATGTGCCACAATCGGCTCTCCTTGTACTATATCATTCACTTATCTACCCTTATCTCACCTATGGAATCTGTGCATGGGGATCAACAACATTAAATCACCTTAGACCACTCATAACACAACAAAAGGCTGCAGTCAGAATGATAACAAATTCCCACTCTAGACAGCATACTCCACCAATATTCAAAAGTCTAAAACTACTCACCGTAAAGAACATTCATACTTATTCTTGTGCCTACTACATATATAAAACTTTACACTCTAATATAAACCCTCCGCTCAAAATTCTCCTCACCAACTTTAATAGGACCCATGACCACAACACAAGACACAGATCACTTTTTGATATACCCCAAGTTCATATCAACCTATGTAAAAATTCTATGCACATGAAGGGCCCCAGAATCTGGAATTCATTACCAGTAAATATTAAGATAACCTTGTCTGAAAATCAATTTAAGACTCAACTCAAAAACCACCTACTCACCCAAAACTAAATAATCATACTATAAACTACAGTGGTCCCTCGGTTTTCGGCGAAAATTCGTTCCAGAATGCTGCTCAAGTGCCATTACCAAACGAATTTACTTCCTTAAGAAATAATGTCACGTAGGTTAGTCTATTTCAGACCCTCAAAAATACACTTGCAACAGCACTAACGAAAATACACTTACATAAATGTTCGAGTTTGGAGATGCACGAAAACCGAGGGACCACTGTACTTTGAAAAATGCTCATTATTACTTTCCTATAAGATAATTTCAATTTTTAATAATATGTTACTACAGTGGACCCCCGAGTTTCGTAAAAACTTCACTCCTGAAGTCTGCTCAAGTGCCATTACCGAACGAATTTACTCCCTTAAGGAAAAATTTCACGTAGGTTAGTCTATTTCAGACCCCCAAAAATACACTTCCACAAGAACTTACAAAATTATACTTACATAATTGCACGATTTCCGGGGTATTCGTTAACCGAGGGTCCACTGTATTATGTTACCCCCTACTCACCCAAAACTAAATACTCATACTATAAGTTAATGTCAAAAATGCTCAATGTTATTTTCCTTAAGATAATCTCAACTTCATATTATCATTCGAGAATCTAAACACCTGTTACAATCTAATATTATCATATAATAATTTTAACAGTATAATATCATCATATTGTAATTTGTAAACAAATTTTAACTAGAATAAACTCAATAAATTTCTCTATTATTATGTACATAGTCTTTAAGTTACTAGTTTAAGCTGCCCTTAATGCTATGGCATGTCAGTGGCTCTCCTTGCACTCAATTTATATTGTAACTACCAATACCTATGTAATCTGCAATGAAATAAAATTTACTTTACTTTACTTTACTTTACTTTACACAGCATATGAACATGCAATGTTTATATGCTATGGAGGAGTGGTAGTCATGTGGAGGGAAAACATTACGCTTTCTCTGGTCCAGCATCAGAGAAAATGTGTATGAATCTGCGCTGGCCCAGTCACTCCCCTTAATACATAACGCTTTTGTTTAGTAAGTTTATTCAGGTACACACAAATACAGTTACTATATAGATTATCATACATAGCAGCATATGTGTAAAGAACCTGGGATAACCCAAAAAAGTCAGACAGAGAGTGACTTATTTCCATTGGGGCATGAATTATTCATTACTTCTCCATTTGTTTATGATGGCATCTAAAGGTAGTTGTTAGAAATGATTAAACTCAGTGAACATGGTATGTCGATGGTAATAATATATCTCTGGGCCACATTTAATATCATGTAGGTATGTAGCCCAGGTGGACTACATACCTACATTATTATTATCATAATCAAGGGGGAAGTGCCAGACCCGTAGGATTACACAGTGCCTGTGGTGGGATGTGGAAGGTATTCAGGTTTAATTCAGGGAACTGGAGCACAGATTTAGATAAATAATTAGGCAATATGTTATTAATTACTTAATTATACATCCTAGGAATCACACTTCATCGATGTCAATACGATGCATAAAAATACTGTATTAAAAACTCTTGATAATTTTCACTTACCCTTCTTCCAGTCAACAACCTTAATGTTTGGGCCACTGTCTCCCAATAAAAACTTCCCATTGTGTGCCAACACAGATGCTAAATGCTTCAGAGGAACAAATGTAGATGACTCAGCTTCCATAATGTAAAGAACTTGAAGTGTTCCACAGGTTTCGTCAAACCTCCAAATACCAAACTCACCATCAGAACTTCCAGCATATACATCATCTCCCTCAATCTAATAAGAATGTAATAGTACATCAGTTTTATGCATCTACATTTGTTTCTAAATAATCTATAATTAAATAGTACATTAAACATTAAAATAAATCAAGCACTGAAATGGACAATACACGAGTATAATACAGATGGCAATTGAATCAAATACAAAATGGGAGTTGACACAGTTACTTTTTGCTGATGATGCTGTGCTTTTGGGAGATTCTAAAGAGAAGTTGCAAAGGTTAGTGGACGAATTTGGGAGGGTGTGTAAAAGAAGAAAGTTGAAAGTGAACATAGATTAGAGTAAGGCAATGAGGGTATCAAACAAGTTGGGTAAGGAAAATTCTGAAATCAGATTAGAGGGAGGGGGTATGGAAGAAGTGAATGTGTTTAGATATTTGGGAGTGGACGTGTTGGTGGATGGGTATATGAAAAGCGAGGTAAACCATAGAAATGATGAAGAGAAAAAGGTGGGTGGTGCATTAACCCTTTGAGGGTCGGTCCCATACTAGTACGTAATTGCAGCCAGGGTCGGTCACGTACTTGTACGCCTAAATTCTAGTGCCTTCAAATCTGGTGGAAGAAAGCTGGCAGGCCTACATATGAAAGAATGGGTCTGCATGGTCAGTGTGCGCAGTATATAAAAAAAATCCTGAAGCATGCAGTGCATAATGAGAAAAAAAAACCTGACCGTTTTTTTGGTTTAAAACAGCGACTTTCGGGTGTATTTTCGTATGGTATTTGTGGTTGTATTCTGGTTTTGTTGGTCTCATTCGATAGAATGGAATATATACTACAGAAATGGCGATGATTTTGATTGGTTTTACGATGACAAGTACAGTGGTACCTCGAGTTACGATGGTCCCCAAAATCGCCCTTTTATGTAAGTTTATTTTTTTAAATGCTTTTGTAAGTATATTTTTGGGGGTGTAAAAGGACTAGTCTATTTTACATTATTCCTTATGGGGATAAATTCGTTTGGTAATGGCACTTGAACAGCATTCTCGAACAAAAAAATATCGTAACTCGAGGTACCACTGTACCTTGAAACTGAGCGCAAAATAGGGAAAATGTTCGATTTTTGTTTATGTTCAAAAGTAAACAAATCATGCCATGCATCCAATACACATCAACTGGCATGTCTAATATTCTTGCACAAGTGCACTGACATTATTTATACCATTTCTACAATGATGCAGTTGTATACATAACAGTAAATCTTCTATTTTTTTGTGAGAATAAAAATTCAAAATCGAAAGCAAAAGTAATGTAAAAGGGGTTTGGAGACGTGACTAATGAACAGAGAAGATGTTATTTTAGTGCCAGAGATGTCTGTATTGTTTATTCTGGACCCTATTTTGAAATTGGCATCATTTGAAATTTGTGTGAAATTGGCCAAATTGCCATTTTCTGACCACTATTTTGGGTAGTTGCAATTGGTAAATAGGCGGTTTCTTGTACTCAATCGATAGAAGAAATGGAGTTCTAGTGAAATAGCTATAATTTTAGTAGACTGAAACATTGGAATTTGCCAAAAATAGGGCTCAAAGTGGGCAAAATTGCCAACGCGTAAATGTCATCGATACCGCTAACTTCGTGAGAGTATAATTCCGTTAGTTTTCCATCGGAAAAAGATTCACTATCATTTCATAAGAAAAAATAATTTTTTTTTTTTCTGAAAATTTTTCGACCATGAGAACAAGTTCGGGAGAGGGCCTCTCAACCCTCAAAGGGTTAAGGTATCCATGGAGACAAAGAATGTTATCCATGGAGGCAAAGTAGGGAATGTATAAGAGCATAGTGGTACTAACACTCTTACATGGGTGTGAAGCATGGGTTGGGAATAATACAATGAGGAGGAGACTGGAGGCAGTGGATATGTCGTGTTTAAGGGCAATGTGTGGTGTAAATATTATGCAGAAAATCTGTAGTATGAAAATTAGGTGTGGAGTTACTAAAAATTATTCAAGAGGGATAAGGAGGAGTTGTTGACATGGTTTGGTCATTTAGAGAGGAAGGACCAAAATAGGATGACTTTAAGACTTTTTTTTTAAGCACATCAGCTGTTTCCCACCAAGGCAGAGTGACCCAGAAAAGAAGAAACACTTTCATCATCATTCACTCCATCACTATCTTGCTAGAGGCATGCCTACACTACAGTTATAAAGCTGCAATTTAGCAACACCCCTCCTTCAGAGTGAAGGCACTGTACTTCCCACCTCCAGAACTCAAGTCCGGCCTGCCAGTTTCCCTGAATCCCTTCATAAATGTTGCCCTAATCACACTCCAACAGCCCGTCAAGTCCTAAAAGCCACTTATCTTCACTCTCTCACGCATACTTGCTGGAAGTCCAAGCCCCTCGCACACAAAACCTCTTTTACCCCATCCCTCCAACCTCTCCTAGGCCGACCCCTACCCCGCCTTCCTTCAACAGGTCTCCATCAACATTCACGAGGGTTAGGGGATCAAGAGCCTCGCGAATGTTGAAAAATCGCGAATGTTTGGTGCCCCAATACATTGTAGGGAAATATAATAGTACAATACTGCTTTCTTAACCTATTGAACCATGAACAATCATAAAACACATGAAAATAATGTACTATATACATGTTATTTTGACATGAGCTGGCTGTGGAGGGAGGCCTGTAATAGTATAATTATACAATACAGTGGACCCCCGCCTAATGAGCACCCCGGAAATCGTACAATTATGTAAGTATAATATTGTAAGTGCTTGTGGAAGTGTATTTTTGGGGGTCCGAAATAGACTAACCTACGTGACATTATTTCTTAAGGATGTAAATTCGTTCGGTAATAACACTTGAGCAGGCTTCTGGAATGAATTTTGCTCGTTAGGCGGGGGTCCACTGTACATATTTTATAGTGTTGTGAAGTGTCATGGGGAATCAAGACTTACTGACACACTGCTGTAGCTCTGCCCACTTTGTAATGATGCCAAATGTTTAATTAAATGTGTATACATTAGAAAAAAAAATAGAAATGAAACTCCAACTTGATAACTTTATTTTAATTTGCATAACTCGTATACAGTGGTCCCTCGGTTTTCGCCAAAAATTCGTTCCAGAATGCTGCTCATGCCATTACCGAACGAATTTACTTCCTTAAGAAATAATGTCACGTAGGATAGTCTATTTCAGACCCCCAAAAATACACTTGCAACAGCACTTACGAAAATACACTTACATAAATGTTCGAGTTTGGAGATGCACGAAAACCGAGGGACCACTGTATAACACAAAACAATAAAAAAGTAACATACACATACAACGAGTTAAGCTTACAGAAAAATACATTAAATTCACCATCTAACATCGTTACGAAGTGGGAGGAGCTATTGGAGGGAGGGAGAAGCCAGCAGTAACATTCAGTGTCTGACTAAATCATACCACGGGTGGGGTTCGAACCCGCGGTCAGTCTCTCAAAACTCCAGACCGTTGCGTAAGCCAGTGGCTTACGCGACGGTCTGGAGTTTTGAGATTCAGTGTCTGGTGAGTCGTCATGGGTGGTGGATGTTAGCCTTAGCACTAATGAAATGTTGTGTAATTACACTAATATGTATTAGTAATAAAGGTTATCTATCTATTACATTTATTCCAAATTGATATCAGAAATACGATAAATACCTTAGAACTGAAATAAGGAATCTGAAATGAATAATATATGCCATATTAAATGAGGGGTAAGAGAAGCAGGCAGGCCGCCACTCATAAGAGATGTTTACATCAGGGTAAACATGCCTAAATCACTCTTGTCATAAGAACAAATGCAAAAATAGCATTTATTATTTTTAATAATAATAATAATAATAAAATTTTTATTTAGACATGATACAAAGTTGTACTACATAGTTCTAGGTATAAATGAGGTGTACATGCCAAATACCCTTAATATGCTGAGCATTGTGGGCATTCTTAAGATTAATTAACAGTAGACTACAAGGTAAAAAATTATGGTTGATAATTTACAAAATAAGTATAATTGTGTATTTAAGTTGTGAAATTTGAATACAAGTTTGACATAATAATTTATTAATTGCAGCAATGCAATTAATTGAATCAGATCAAACAAATTAAAACAAATAGTTGTATTGCAATTACAGTTTATATGTTCATTAGATAAGTTACACAGAGTACAAGAGAGTGGATTATTTTATTTGTTAATGTTATAGAAACAGTTAGCTCAGTGTGCATTATTTATAACAGGTTTTTACATTTAAGTGATTAATCAACTTTGTTGGTAATGTTAAATATTGTGCTCTTAGGTTTGGGTGAGGTGGTTTTTTAGCAGCGTTTTGAATTGAGGTACAGGCAGGGTTTCTTTGGCAATCACAGGTAATGAATTCCAAATTTTTGGGCCTTTAATGTGCATTGAGTTTTTGCATAGTGTTAGATGGACACAGGGAACATCGAGGAGTGATCTGTGTCTAGTGTTATGGTCATGTGTCCTGTTAAGGTTGGTAAGGAGAAGTTTGAGTGGTGGGTTAATATTTGCATTTAGTGTTCTATGTATGTAATAAGCACAGTAAAAAGTATGGATGTCTTGTATGGTGAGTAAGTTTAGATTTTTTATTATTGGTGGAGTATGTTGTCTGGAGTGTGAATTTGTTATCATTCTAACTGCAGCCTTTTGCTGTGTTATTAACCCATAAACGGTCCACACGTATATATGTGTTGGTACTGCTACTGCCCCAAACGTATATTTAAGTTTTATTTTTCCTGCTTCCAAATTTGGCACGATTGGCCTGAGATGCCTGGTCAGCATAGAATGGGTCTTAGCCCTTGGTGTTTACCTGGAGAGAATTCCAGGGGTCAACGCCCCCGCGGCCCGGTCTGTGACCAGGCCTCATGTTGGACCAGAGCCTGATCAACCAGGCTGTTACTGCTGGCCGCACGCAGTCCAACGTACGAACCACAGCCTGGCTGGTCAGGTACCGACTTTAGGTGCCTGTCCAGTGCCTGCTTGAAGACAGCCAGGGGTTTGTTGGTAATCCCCCTTATGTATGCTGGGAGGCAGTTGAACAATCTTGGGCCCCTGACACTCATTGTGTTGTCCCTCAACGTGCTAGTGGCACCCCTGCTTTTCATTGGGGGATGTTACATCGCCTGCCGAGTCTTTTGCTTTCATAGGGAGTGATTTTCGTGGGCAAGTTTGGTACTAATCCCTCGAGAATTTTCCACGTGTATATAACAATGGACCCCAATGGAAATAAGTCACTCTGTCTGACTTTTTTGGGTTATCCTAGGTTCTCTACACATATGCTGCTATGTATGATAATGTATGTAAATGTATTTGTGTATACCTGAATAAACTTACTTACTTACTAATCTCTCCCGCCTGCGTTCTAGGGAGTACAGGTTTAGAAACTTCAAGCGTTCCCAGTAATTGAGGTGGTTTATCGCAGTAATGCGTGCCGTGAAGGTTCTCTGCACATTTTCAAGGTCAGCAATTTCACCTGCCTTGAAAGGTGAAGCTAGTGTGCAGCAATAATCCAGCCTAGATAGAACAAGCGATTTGTAAAGTGTCAACATGGGCTTGGCATCCCTGGTTTTGAAGGTTCTCTTTATCCATCCTGTCATTTTTCTAGCAGATGCGATTGCTACGGTGTTATGGTCCTTGAAGGTGAGATCCTCTGACATGATCACTCCCAGGTCTTTGACATTAGTTTTTCGCTCTATTGTGTGGTTTGAATTAGTTTTGTACTCCGATGAGATTTTAATTTCCTCACGTTTTCCATATCTGAGTAATTGAAATTTCTCATCATTGAACTTCATATTGTTTTCTGCAGCCCATTTAAAGATTTGGTTTATGTCTGCTTGGAGTCTTGCAGTGTCTTCAATGGTGGACACTGTCATACAGATTCGGGTGTCATCTGCAAAGGAAGACACGGCACTGTGGCTTATATCCCTGTCTATGTCCGATATGAGGATGAGGAACAGGATGGGAGCGAGTACTGTGCCTTGTGGAACAGAGCTTTTCACATTAGCTGCCTCAGACTTTACTCTGTTGACTACTACTCTTTGTGTTCTACTTGGTAGATGGATCTATAATTTCCTAACAACTTTTCCTGTTATTCCTTTATCACGCATTTTGTGTGCTATCACACCATGGTCACACTTATCAAAGGCTTTTGCAAAGTCTGTGTATATAACATCTGCATTCTGTTTGTCCTCTAGAGCATCCAGGACCTTGTCATAGTGGTCCAGTAGTTGGGACAGACAGGAGCGACCTGCTCTAAACCCATGCTGCCCTGGGTTGTGTAATTGATGGTTATCTAGATGAGTGGCGATCTTGCTTCTTAGAACCCTTTCAAAGATTTTTATGATATGGGACGTTAGCGCTATTGGTCTGTAGTTCTTTGCCATTGCTTTACTGCCGCCTTTGTGGAGTGGGGCTATGTCTGTTTTTTTTAGTAACTGCGGGACGACCCCAGTGTCCATGCTCCCTCTCCATAGGATGTTAAAAGCACGTGATAGGGGCTTCTTGCAGTTCTTGATGAACACTGAGTTCCATGAGTCGGGGCCTGGAGCGGAGTGCATGGGCATGTCATTTATCGCCTTTTCAAAGTCATGTGGTGTCAGGGTAATGTCAGATAGGCTTGCGTCAACCAGGTTCTGTGTGTACGCTGCATTCCTTTGATATACCTTTGAAGAGTTTCGAGAGTATCTACTCTCTGAGCCCGGCCATGGGCCAGGCTCATCTGGTGCTTGCCTGGTCAACCAGGCTGTTGCTGCTGGAGGCCCGCTGCCCCACATATCCATCACAGCCTGGTTGATCTGGCACCCGATGAAGATACTTGTCCAGTTTCCTCTTGAAGGCTTCTACACTGGTTCCAGCGATGTTTCGGATATCTTCTGGTAAGATGTTGAATAGTCTGGGACCCCGGATGTTAACCCTTTGACTGTTTCGGTCGTATATATACGTCTTACGAGCCACTGTTTCGGACGTATCAATACGCCTAAATTCTAGCGGCTTCAAATCAAACGGGAGAAAGCTGGTAGGCCCACATATGAGAGAATGGGTCTGTGTGGTCAGTGTGCGCAGTATAAAAAAAATCCTGCAGCACGCAGTATGTAATGAGAGAAAAAAAACTCCGAACATTTTTTTGGATTAAAACGCCGACTTTGAGGTGTATTTTCGTATAGTATTTATGGTTGTATTCTCTTTTTTATGGTCTCATTTGATAGAATGGACAACATACCACAGAAATAAAGATGATTTAGATTAGTTTTATGATAAAAACGACCTTGAAATTGAGCTCAAAGTAGGAGAAATGTTCGATTTTTGCAAATGTTCAAGAGTAAACAAATCCCGCCACGCGTCCAATACACATCAATTGGCGAGTCTAATATTCTTTCACAAGGGCACTGATATTATTTATTTCATTTTTACAATAATGCAATAGTCTGCATAACGTAAATCTTCTATTTTTATGTGAATAAAAAATCAAAATAGAAACCAAAAGTAATATAAGAGGGGCCTAAAGACGTGACTAATGAACAGATAACATCTTATTTTAGTGCCAGGAATGTCTGCATTGTTTATTCTGGACCCTATTTTGAAATTGACAACTTTTTTATTTTCCATGAAATTGGCCAAATTGCCAATTTCTGATCACTTTATTGGGTAGTTGAAATCAATAAATTGGTGGTTTCTTGTACTCAATCGATAGAACAAATGGAGTTCTAAATAAATATCTATGAGTTTGGTCAACTGGAACAATGGAATTTACCGAAAATAGGGCTCAAAGTCGGCAAAATTGCCGATGCGTATATATTGCTGAGATCACTAACTTCGCGAGAGCGTAATTCCGTGAGTTTTCAATCAAATTTCAAACTTTTGGTGTCTTTACCATCGGGAAACGATTCTCTATCATTTCATAAGAAAAAATAATTTATTTATTTTTTTTAAATTTTGCGACAACAGGAGAGCACTCAGGATTGAGGGTTGCGACAGTCAAAGGGTTAATACAGTGCTCCCGTATTGCATTAAAAAAATCTGGGACCACTTAGTATGTTGTGGGAACACCAGTTCAATTAAGCGCCAGCTAGAGCAAACTGCGCGGCAAACACATGGGATTCACTGATGTCATGTAGTATTAACTCTCCCATTTTAAGTGGAAAGTGATGTTGACCCCGAGTTCAGTGGCTCTGAGATGGATATGGCCATAAGTGGTCGAGGAAATATAAAAACCTTAATAATAACCCATGTGCAACATCCTTTTAGAATGTCTTGCAACCTATGCCTGTCTATCTGTCTCTGTCTATCTCTATATGTCTCTGTCTATCTCTGTCTCACAGGTACACAAATACAATTATACATAGTGTAAATTTCCTAGGATAACCCAAAAAATCCAGACAAAGTGCTTCTAGATATAATGTGTAAACATGACTGGCAAATACGTATTATTTACACTTGCTCAGGAATAGGACATGTTGGTTCAGGAGTGGATCTCTATGAGACGGGAGAGCTAGTTGCTAGACGGACAGACACATAGACAGAGAGCTTGACAGACAGGCAGATAGACAGAGAGCTTGACAGACAGGCAGATAGACAGAGAGCTTGACAGACAGGCAGATAGACAAAGAGCTTCACAGATAGACAGAGAGCTTGAGAGACAGAGAGCTTGAGAGACAGAGAGCTTGAGAGACAGAGAGCTTGACAGACAGAGAGCTTGACAGACAGAGCTAGCTTGACAGATAGAGAGCTTGACAGACAGATAGAGAGCTTGGTAGACAGACAGATAGACAGAGAGCTTGAAAGACACTGATAGATAGAGTTTGACAGACAGATATGGTTGTGTAACAGTGAAAACAGAGGGGATGGTCGTCAAATGTCACCCTTATCATATCTTATCACTGCACCCTCGCGTACGCTCACCAATTATCTTATCTTATCACTGTCAGAAGTGGACTGACTTGTTTTACATCATGCTTCATGGGAACTTATTCTTCTTATTATTTTCATTATTATTATTATTATTATTATTATTATTATTATTTTTATATACTCCCACGTATCCAAAACATTGCTGGAACCTATAAATACATACTTTGTATATATTCTTAGACATTAGTAAATGACCAAAGCAGGTGTAAATGTCCACCTTTCAGTGTGTTTGTGACAATTTGAGTACAATTTCAGTACCTAATATTAGTCTTAGAACAAAGAACTACTAAAAATTGTAATTATCAGAACATAAAAATTAAATAAAATAATACAAAACGAAAAAAGGTATATCGGCAACACTTCTGCAAGCGGCATTAAGGTGAGCATTCAGTGCCAACTTCTCGGTCTCATATTTCGGTAAGTACTGAGCCTAAAATTTTTTTTTTACGCTATTACACTTAGAAAAATGTGCTCTTTATTTCTATAAAAAAAAACGATTTTTTTTTTTCAAAATATTCGGGGCACTGGGATAGTAAACGTATACAGTAGGGCCCCACTTATACGGCAGGTTAGGTTCCAGGCTAGTGTCTTAAAGTAGACATCGCCGAAAAGCAGAACTCCATTATTTTTCACTTTTAAATGCATATAAATGCCAGACAACAAGCTTACACTAACTTATATTAAGTTAGTAATAGCACTAGGCATTAAAAAACACAATAAAAAGTAAGATACACACAGAGTACACTTATTACTTACCTTAAAGTATTAACATTGATGTGCGAGAGGTGAGTGGCAGGGGATTGTCTAAAACAAGTAAAATATTAAAAGGAATTTTCTTTTTCTTGCAGTAAGCCTCAACTGTAGGCTTAAAATAGTCTGTGAACCAATTTATTTAACCCTTAAACTGTCCACACGTAGATATACGTTCACTCGCGTAGCTGACCGAACGTAGATCAACGTTTTATTTTTCATTCCTTCAAATTTAGTGCGATAGGCCTGAGTCGCCTAGACATGAGAGAATGGGTCTGCGCCCTCAGTGTGCGCAGTATTAAAAAAATCTGGGACCACTTAGTACCTTGTGGGAGCACCAGTTCGATTGAGTGCCAGCTAGAGCAAATAGTGTGGCAAACACAAGGGATTCAATGATGTTATGTCGCATTAACACTCCCCTTATAAGAGGAAAGTAAAAATAGGTTAGATAAATACATGAGTGGCTGTGGGTGGGTGTGAGTTGGACCTAACTAGCTTGTGCTACTAGGTCTGATGCCATGCTCCTTCCTTCAGAGGATGTGACCTGACTAGGTGGGTCATTGGTCTAAGTTGGGGGGTGACATGGACCTGCCTTGCATGGGCCAGTAGGCCTTCTGCAGTGTTCCTTCTTTCTTATGTTCGTATGTATTCGGCAGACTGGCTGGCTTTGGCTGTATCTGGCTGTCTCTCATCTGTCTATAACTCTATCTGTCTATATCTCTATCTGTCCATATCTTTGTCTGTCTATATCTTTATCTGTCTATATCTTTGTCTGTCTATATCTTTGTCTGTCTATATCTTTGTCTGTCTATATCTTTGTCTGTCTATATCTTTGTCTGTATATATCTTTGTCTGTCTATATCTTTGTCTGTCTATATCTTTGTCTGTCTATATCTTTGTCTGTCTATATCTTTGTCTGTCTATATATCTTTGTCTGTCTATATATCTATCTATATTTATATGTCCTATATCTCTGTCTCTCTCTATATGTACACATAAGTACAGTTATTATACATAGTGTAAATTACCTAGGATAACCCAAAATTCCAGGCAAAGTGCTATACAATGCTTGTAGATATAATACATAATAAGCATGGAAACCCCTGGCAAGTAATACGCATCGTCACTTCTGGATCGTGTATAATACCTGTTGGCTTACGAGACGCACTCTGAGACTGAGACAAGCAGACGGAAAGACATACACAGGCAGACAGATAAGCAGAGTTAGACAGACATAAGCAGAGCTAGACAAACAGACAGATAGATAGACAGATAGATAGACAGATAGACAGATAGACAGACAGAGATACAGACGGACACAGATTGACAGACAGATATTGAAAAAGGGAGGGTTCCCTCCAGCACTGCTGACATTTATCAAATGTCACTGGGCTGTCAAGAGTTATCTGACACTTGTCAACACACCATTCTTCAAGGAGTTTCATATACATGTATACTCCAGGATGTCTAAAAAATTGCTGGGACCTATAAATACTTCGTATATATTTATAGACAATAGTAAATGACCAAGGAAGGTGAAACTGTTCACCTGTTGGTGTGATTGTGACTATTTGAGTACTATTTCAGTATATAATATTAGTGTTAGAACAAAGATTGGCTATGAAATCACAAGAACTATTGTAAATTGTAATTATCAGAACATAAAAATTATATAAATTAAAATAAAAACTAGAAAAAAGTATATCGGCATTACTTCTGCAAGCGGCAGGACTTGATGTTGCCGTCAGGTGAGCATCCAGTACCAAATTGGCGGGCTTATATCTCGGTAAGTACTGGCCCAAAAAAAATTTTTTTAGCCTATCCTGTTTATAAAAATGTGCCCTTCATTTTTTTTTTTTTCAAAATATTCGGTCAGCTACGCGAGTGAATGTATATCTACATGTGGACAGTTTAAGGGTTAAAGATCAGTAGTCATCCAAGCTTTCAAATTGGATTTATAATAAACAGGAGGCTACCTTTTGCATAGGTCTTTAGGGCCCTAGAATTCTCTGAGTGATAAATTATCATAGGTTTTAACTTGCAATCCCCAGCAGCATTAGCTCCTAGCAAGTAAGTAAGTGTATTCAGGTATACACAAATACAGTTACATAGATCATCATACATAGCAGCATATGTGTAGAGAACCCAGGATAACCCAAAAAGTCAAAGCAAGAATGTTAGCTGACACTCTTGGTTATCCTGGGTTCTCCACATATGCTGCTATATGTAACTGTATTTGATGGCTATCTCAGCAATCAACATATACCTTGTTAGTAAGTTTATTCAGGTATACACAAATACAGTTACATAGATTATCATACATAGCAGAATATGCGTAGATAACCTAGGATAACCAAAATGTCAGTTCACTGAGTTTAATCATTTCTAACTTGGCACTTAAAGTAAGAGGCTTACGACTCCTCTTTTATCACAACTAAGCTTAGACTCCATAGTCAATGAGAGCCAACTAGTTAACGAGAGAGAGAACGAGATACGGAGTTCAGACAAGGTAAAAACAAATTGAACAGGTAGTGGGCGATCACTCGATCAGGCAAAATGAATGCGATTAATACGTGTCCACTTTTAGTTCATTCACATACATTTGTAAGAGTTTTGTGAAACTTTTACCTAAAAATAATAATAATAATTACCTCACAAATAATAATAATTACCTCACAATACAAATACAGTGGACACCCGAGTTTCGTAAAACTTCACTCCTGAAGTCTGCTCAAGTGCCATTACCGAACGAATTTACTCCCTTAAGGAAAATGTCACGTAGGTTAGTCTATTTCAGACCCCAAAAATACTTTTCCACAAGCACTTACAATATTATACTTACATAAATGTACGATTTCGGGTTTACAAACTCGGGAGTCCACTGTACTCTTATATTGTGTACAAGTTGTACAAATTAGTACAAAATAAACAAACAGCAACACTCCCATTCTCATGCAACACTATTTTTAGAGTTAATGATAGTATTATTATTATCATAATAAAAAGAAGTGCTAAACCCATAAGGGTAGTGAATAGCTATATATAGAGTGAAGGAATATGAAAGGAATATTTTTCTACAGTTATCCCTCAGTGTTTGACTAGAGAAAACTTCACTCTTCCGACACCTACTAAGTCGTGATAAACAAATACTATCATATTTGTCAATTTTTATTCTATGGGTGTATGTATGTTTATATGCTATGTAACGTGTTTTTTAACCCTTTAACTGTCCAAATGTAGATATACGTTGTACGCGTACTGCTCCGAACGTAGATCTACGTTTTATTTTTCATTCCTTCAAATTTAGTGCAATAGGCCTGAGTCGCCTAGACATGAGAGAATGGGTCTGCGCCCTCAGTGTGCGCAGTATTAAAAACTGGGACCACTTAGTGCCTTGTGGGAGCACTAGTTCAATTGAGTGCCAGCTAGAGCAAATAATGTGGCAAACACCATGGATTCACTGATGTCATGTCGCATTAACACTCCCCTTATAAGAGGAAAGTAAAAATAGGTTCGATAAATACATGAGTGGCTGTGGGTGGGTGTGAGTTGGACCTGACTAGCTTGTGCTACTAGGTCTGATGCTGTGCTCCTTCCTTCAGAGGATGTGACCTGACTAGGTGGGTCATTGGTATAAGCTGGGGTGACATGGACCTGCCTTGCATGGGCCAGTAGGCCTTTTGCAGTGTTCCTTCTTTTTATGTTCTTATATATTCGGCAGG
>WNWK01018131.1:25000-40721 GCA_009830355.1 Cherax destructor | reverse complement strand
TTGTCTGTACTTTACAGACGGGTGAATAATAAGCACTTGGGAGATGACTAAAATTAGTATATTTTGTTATACTGTCATTTACGTCATTTAGTGGCTGTTTGTGATTTATGTCCTTCGGGATTATGTACATATGGTTATTATTTTTCCTGTTCATGGATGGTAAGAATTGATTGACAAGTTTTTCTGGTTTTGTGCATTGTTTTTATGCTTTGTATGTTTTCTTAAGTAGGAAAATTTTGTTAACTTTGTTGTTGCTTAGCCAAGCACAGTTTGTGCTTGTATTTAAAGTTATCACTCTGTCTTCTGTCTCCGTATTGTCATGTGTTTGTAATTGTTTTTCAATAAAAAAAAAAAAAAATGATGAGGTAAGGAGAGCGTAATGTACTTGTTGCAGATTATTTACAAGTGTAGTGGGATTTAAGGGACGAAAGGGGTGAAGTGAGGATCAGGGCTATGGTGGCGCAATTCTATAGAACGACTAGTAGGAATGGCATGCTGTATGGGAGGGCGTGGAAAAATGTTCCCGGCGTCCTACTATAGGTTGACAGTAGGAATTTTGTTATCTATAGGTGATGTCAGACTATGGGGGCTGGGCATCCCTGGGGTGGGGTTCCCAGGAGTGTGATGAGTGATTGCTTTTTATTTAGGTGGGATGAGTTTACTTTTCTGTGTGAGTCGGGTGAGCGTCGCCTATGGCAATCAGGTGTAAGGGGAAGACCGGGTAAATGTATTTTTATTAGGTCGGGAAGGTTCTGAAAGCAAATGAGTAATTGTGAATGTGAGAAGATGGAGGGGGGAGCCTATGTCCGGGGAAAGGTATTGGGTGTTTTCTTGCCTCTCAGACAGTCTGAGACTGGCGGGTGCCTCCACACTACCACTCTCTGAAAACTTACCCTAGTTCTCCTGTTGTTGCCTTTGCAACGATGCACAGCTCCTGATGATGCACTGAGAAGTGTGAAAGTACTTGAGCTAAAGATTGCCCCCCCCTCCCGTGGCTTGTCTTGCATGTTAACATCCCCTGTCTGCGATTGTTTTGCATATATATATATATATATATATATATGTGTGTACATAAGCAGTACATAAGCCTCCATTTTGTTAGGCAGGAACGACCTCTTGTGAATTCGTGTTGAGACAATAATCAAATCATGTTCATTAGGGGCTTCGTAGTATATCTGCTATAATTGATTCAAATAATTTGCCTACTATTGACGTCAAGCTTAATGGGCGATAATTTAATGGGATTGACTTACCTCATAATTTAACGATGAGAATTACATTAGCTGTAGTCTACATCTGTGCCACAACACCAGTTTAGTGCCACAACACCAGTTTAGTGCCACAACACCAGTTTAGTGTAATGAATTAAACAGTCTTGTTACTAGCTGACTAAGTTTTCAATTGCACTCTTTAAGTACCATTGAAAACATTTCTTTGGGGCCCGGGGACTTAGTATATTTTAGTTTGTCTACTTGTTTCATACCCGTGTCTCTCGTGGCCGTAATACTGCTTAGTTTTCTTTAGACCCTGTATAATTATTATTTGCTGATATCATTTATGACTTCATGTGTGAAGACTGATAGGAAATAATTATTAAAAGAGAACACATTTCCTGTTCTGACTTAGTTCTCAGTGAACATATTTTTACCCTAATCTTTGTCTTATACACTTGAAAGAGCGCTTTTGAACTTGTCTGTGATTCATTAGCTACCTTAATTTTAGACTCGTGTTTAGCCTTTCTAATCCCCCTCCTTACTTTGATTTTAATATAAACATATTAGCTAATAAGGTTACCCTCTCCCCTTTTGATGTGCTTGTAAATTCATCTCTTCTCCCCTAATAGGTGCTTTAGTCTCCTACATATCATTTGGGATCAATTTCATGTGACCTAATTTCTCTCTGCGGAATATATATGCCTTGGGTACACTCTTCATTATTAAGAACAATGTCATATTCGCAGTTCCATTCGCAATTGTAAGTTCTTCGTGAACTGAATCATTGGCATGTTGCACTCGGTCGTAACTGAGTCAGCAAGTCAAAACAACTCAGCAGGGCTGAGCAAGGACAAGGCAAACAAGCAGACGTAGATTTCTTTACCCGTGTATTCTTTCACCAGTATATATACGATATGTACAATGTAAAACAAAGAGTAAAACAGATTGGAAATGGTACAAATGAAAGCCACTCAAAGCAACAGTGGTCACAAAGAGAGGAAGTAGAAGTCTGCTTCCCCAACTAGGTGTATTGAAGGTGTCACCTAGGCTGAAGTGCTGGACTTTCACGTGATTAGCTAGTTGAACTAACAGTAAGCGCAGCAGTCCGGGCCTCAGAATTGCTACACTGAATTGTTAATTCACTGGTCTAAAGGACATGCCATATAGGTGTGTGACGAACGTCGAATAAAAATGTAACACATTCGGCGCACGCCACACAGATAAATAATCAGTCTAGACTAGACAGGTGTTCCCTAAGCCCATTATAATCAGCAGAACGAAAATAGGGGAATTATACTGTATTTCTTTTTCTCGTTCTCCTACATCATATTCAAGGTAATAGATTTGTGATTACTTGTGCCAAGCTCTTCAGTGATCTTTGGATTATTTATGACGCTCCTCTTGTTTAACAAAACCAGATCAAGCAGATTGTTTGCTCTGGTTGGTTTTATTATAAATTCCTTAAAAAAAAAAAATCTTACTATTACTAAGTTATCGTGTCTTGAAGCCCTAACAATTTCGTTCCAGAGAAGTGTCCCTTTGTCGCTTTCCAAGTTTGGGGGGTCAGTATATTACACCTAAAATCAGTTTTTCACGTTCTTCAGGGAATTTGACCTAAACAGATTGTGTGACTATTTTACCTGGTATTATGCAACAATATATTTTTTCTTGAACATATAATGCTGCCCCACCTCCCTTCCCGTTATTTCTACCAACAGGGAAGAACATAAACCATTGAATGTGGCACATGGTAATCACGCCCACACTCTTCAAATTAAACCATGTCTCAATTATTACAAAACTCATCAGCTTCCCGTATATGCAAACAAACGTTATTCGTTCATCTTATTTCTAGCATTTCGACTTTTTGTGTTAAATATGTTAAGATGATTGTTCGTCTGTATCTTTTCCCTGTTCATTTTGCCTATCCACAATTTCTGTTGTCACTGTCTTTACCAATCTATTTTTCCCAACAAAATCCCTGTACTTCTATTTCTAGTTTACATTCTTAACAGCTCCTTCCATTGAACTAACTAATGCTCCCACTCCTGTTCTAGATAAATGAACTCCATTCCTTGCATGCATGTCATAGCTACAGTAGAAGTGGTCCCTGTTTCTGAAGGATTCTACAATTTCCATATTGTTTGTCCAGTCAACAATTATTAATTGATCGAGACAACCATTCGTTTCTAGTGCCCCTTCCTAGCAAAATGCTACGTATTACAAGGCGCCCTCCCTCTTCCATACAATGTCTAATGCTTACCTATACCTGGTAATCAGGTCCTCGCACCTACACTTGCCAACATCGATGCCTCCAGTACTAATGTAAAGATGGTTAATGACACCTGCATCCCAGCTCCTGAAAAATGCACCCTCTGCCTCCTCTTCCTGTCTCTAAAAGGAAAAAAAAATGAGAGCCTTATCAGTAACTATCCCCAACAAGAACAAAGTTCTTACCTTCGCTGGAGGTTACGTTCTCGAAGATCGTCGTTAGAATGTCCTGGATTGTCTACCCCCACTCATCTGGCACCACCGAGAAGAAATTGGTGGCCTCCTTAGCAGTCTTCCGTCTTCTTCCCATGTTTTCCTACCAGCTTCCAGTCGTTGTGTATCCGATCATCATTAAGCCCTTCAGCCTCTTCCAACTCTGCCTTAACTTGAAGATACAGTTGTTCAGTGTTAAGACAAGCCAGTTTTATAATCTCAGTTGGCCATGTAAAGTGAATTTTTTTTTTCAGATATTTTTCATGATGGCTTGTGAGGTTTTAAGGATTTGTTACACCTTGTCTACGTTTGCCATTTCTGGAAGTGTTTCATAAGAACATTAAAATACAGGAACACTTCAACCAGACCAACTGGCCCATACTTAATAGGTTCTTCCTAAATATCACACTTCTTCTCACTCAAACATTTATCCAAATTATTCCCAGTCATCTATAACCTTAGATTCAACAACAGTTCTACTATTCACGTATTTGTTTAGCCTACTTTTTAAACTATCCAATGTTTTATCGTGAGCTTTATGTATATATTTACGTAATCCTTATTAATTGTAGCTCGTCAGGCTTGGTTTTAACCAATATTTTTTAATTAATTACTCTAATTTCATTGTTGGTTCAATATTTATATTATTTTGTTTTCATTTATATTTTTTGTTACCAAACTTAGATATACCACCTTATCTGTTTGACATTTTACAAGGAAAGACAAAAACTATGTTCACTTAACACACCTTTCACAAGGATAGATTTTATGTCATGCTAAATTTCTCATTCAGGATTAGTGTCCAAACAAAATGAAATATCGCACTCAGCTTGGGTACTTCAGCATGGGGATGAGGATATCGTGAACCATAATTACATGAATGACTTGTGGCAACAGTTTCCTCAGTGAGTATCCTAGTACCACAATATGTGGTACTAAGATATTGACTGAGGAGGCGTATTGCTCTGGGAAGCTGTATCAGTTCAACGGGACTGAAAAGGTTTCCCAAGCTAAAGGTTCTGTTTAACATTTGTTTGTATCTGATGCCATCTCTTATCTTACAGTTTCCTGAGATAGCTGCATTTGGGGATTTGATGTCTTGGCCTTGTTAACTATAGATTTAAGATTTTCACATGGAACATGCTGTTGATTCTTGTAAATTGTTGGATAATCAATACTTTGCATGTATTCTTAACTAGTTATGTTTCTTTTTCATCACTCTCACTGTGGGAAATTATGAGGATGAGGTTCACAGGCACATTGCTGAAATATTTTGTCTACATAATTTAAGAGGGGCACAATTAAGCAACCATTTATTGAATTACTGTTAGTTGTACCTCAGAGCTAGGTGGGATTTCAGAGACACTAGGCGGCACCATGCCTCTCCGAGACCCACACACACTCATTCCCACCCACAAGCAAAGTCGGGCCTATCAAATTTTAAATGTACAAAAAATTATTACCAAAAACTCGGATAATTATTATATAGTAAGTGAACTGTATGATGGGTTTGTTGAGTCCACCGCTGGTAAATGATATATGCTTCTTATTCAAAAAAGTTATAGAACATAATGTGACTGAAGTACTCACCATAGATTAGTTCTTCATTATTTAGGTCCTAACGCCTACCAGCATAAAGTAGAGCCCACAAGATTAGAGAATACGCTGGACCTCATCTTCACCAACAATGATGACCTGATACGAAATGTCATCATATCAAAAACAATATACTCAGATCACAACATAATAGAGGTCCAGACATGCATGGGGAAAGCCCCATATCAACAAAATGTGATCAGCCGCGAGGGAGCCTTCTCCAAATTCAACTTCAATAACAAAAACATAAGGTGGGACCAAGTAAACCAAGTCCTAAATGATATAAACTGGGAAGATTGCCTAAGCATCACGGATCCTAACCTATGTCTAGACCAAATTAACTCTGTGGCACTAGAGGTTTGATCAAGGCAAATTCCCTTAAGGAAAAGGAGGAGAAGATGCAAACTAGAAAGAGAGAGGCGCTCCCTATACAGGCGAAGGCAAAGAATAACGGAGCGGCTAAAGGAGGCCAATATATCTGAAATACGTAGGGAGACACTAGTCAGAGAAATAGCAAACATTGAATTAAAACTAAAGGAATCTTACAGGAATCAAGAAACGCGGGAAGAACTAAAAGGTGTAAATGAAATTTAAAGAAACCCAAAGTATTTCTTTTCTTATGAAAAATCAAAGTCGAGAACAACATTCAGTATTGGGCCCCTACTTAAACGGGATGGGTCCTACACAGATGACAGCAAGGAAATGAGTGAGTTACTTAAGTCCCAGTATGACTCAGTTTTTAGCGAGCCACTAACCAGACTGAAAATCGAAGACCTAAATGAATTTTTCATGAGAGTGCCACAGAACTTGACAGACGCATGCCTATCTGACATCACCACGACGCCAAATGACTTCGAAAAAGCAATAAATGACATGTCCATGCACTCCGCTCCAGGCCCAGACTCATGGAACTCCGTGTTCATCAAGAACTGCAAGAAGCCCCTATCACGTGCTTTTAACATCCTATGGAGAGGGAGCATGGACACTGGGGTCGTCCCGCAGTTACTAAAAACAACAGACATAGCCCCACTCCACAAAGGGAGCAGTAAAGCAATAGCAAAGAACTACAGACCAATAGCGCTAACGTCCCATATCATAAAAATCTTTGAAAGGGTTCTAAGAAGCAAGATCGCCACTCATCTTGATACCCATCAATTGCACAACCCAGGAGAGCATGGGTTTAGAGCAGGCCGCTCCTGTCTGTCCCAACTACTGGACCACTACGACAAGGTCCTGGTGCTCTAGAAGACAAACAAAATGCAGATGTTATATACACAGACTTTGCAAAAGCCTTTGACAAGTGTGACCATGGTGTAATAGCACACAAAATGCGTGATAAAGGAATAACAGGAAAAGTTGGTAGATGGATCTATAATTTCCTAACAAGTAGAACACAAAGAGTAGTAGTCAACAGAGTAAACTCTGAGGCAGCTACTGTGAAAAGCTCTGTTCCACAAGGCACAGTACTTGCTCCCATCCTGTTCCTCATCCTCATATCGGACATAGACAGGGATATAAGCCACAGTGCTGTGTCTTTTTTTGCAGATGACACTCGAATCTGTATGACAGTGTCCACCATTGAAGACACTGCAAGACTCCAAGCAGACATAAACCAAATCTTTAAATGGGCTGCAGAAAACAATATGAAGGTCAATGATGAGAAATTTAAATTACTCAGATACGGAAAAAGTGAAGAAATTAAAATCTCATCGGAGTACAAACTAATTCCAACCACACAATAGAGCGAAAAACTAATGTCAAAGACCTGGGAGTGATCATGTCAGGGGATCTCACCTTCAAGGACCATAACACCGTAGCAATTGCATCTGCTAGAAAAATGACAGGATGGATAATGAGAACCTTCAAAACCAGGGATGCCAAGCCCCTGTTGACACTTTACAGATCGCTTGTTCTATCAGGCTGGAATATTGCTGCACACTAACTGCACCTTTCAAGGCGGGTGAAATTGCTGACCTTGAAAATGTGCAGAGAACCTTCACGGCACGCATAACTGCGATAAACCACCTCAATTACTGGGAACGCTTGAAGTTCCTAAACCTGTACTCTCTAGAACGCAGACGGGAGAGATACATTATTATATACACATGGAAAATTCTCGAGGATTAGTACCAAACTTGCACACGAAAATCACTCCTACGAAAGCAAAAGACTCGGCAGGCGATGTAACATCCCCCCAATGAAGAGCAGGGGTGCCACTAGCACGTTGAGGGACAACACAATAAGTGTCAGGGGCCCAAGATTGTTCAACTGCCTCCCAGCATACATCAGGGGGATTACCAACAAACCCCTGGCTGTCTTCAAGCAGGCACTGGACAGGCACCTAAAGTCAGTACCTGACCAGCCAGGCTGTGGTTCGTACGTTGGACTGCGTGCGGCCAGCAGTAACAGCCTGGTTGATCAGGCTCTGGTCCAACATTAGGCCTGTTCACGGACCGGGCCGCGGGGGCGTTGACCCCTGGAATTCTCTCCAGGTAAACTCCAGGTACCTAATAATTAGAACCTAAACTTGACAGTCAGTAATCTAGTTGCTAGGTAACAATGGCGTACATCCCTGGGTGAGCTGTGATGACATCGCATTTCATTGACATTCCCAATGTTGTCTTATTGTGACTGCTTCAAGGGCAAATTTCTCAGCACTCCAGCACACGAAGATCATAGTTGCTTTGAACCATTAGTGAGGCCTCGCCACACTGTTTTGGCCTCATAGATGCTCAAATTAATAAAACATTCAATTATACTATCAGTAATACATCGCCATATTATTAGCGTTTTCCCGCTGGTGTGATGGTTCATTATGCAATCCCCATTTTTATTTTCGGTTACACCAACAATACAGCGTTGACCCTGGAATTCTCTCCAGGTAGACTCCAGGTAGACTCACATTCTATTATCCAGTAATAATGAACAATTAAAAGCAGCTAATTACATACGCGGGCAGCCCAACCTTGGCGGTGGAAGGGTGTGCTTTCTGGGTTCCTGGTGGCAGTTCTATACAACATTGTTGTCTGCAAGATGGCTTCCAGTTATAGGTGACATGTAAACACCGTTTGTATTGAGCTCTTGCAGGGAGCTGTTTACCCTAGTACGGCTGTTGTGCTGCTGCCCTTGATAATTAGGGACATTTACGGGATCCCGGTTTCTGATCTGTATGGGGTTTCCCTTAATGGAGTCGTGAGGATCTTTGTCAAGTTTTCCAGCACTGGTGCTTACGAGGCGATTGTGGACATGTATCAGGAACGGAGGATTGTGGTCCAAACTAGCTTGGAGGTATGTCTACGAGATGTATCTATGCATTATTCTTGGATACGAATTCGGAATACTCCATTTGAAGACAATGAAGTGGATGTGTGGAAGGTTTTCGGACAGTTTGGAGCTATTCATGCAGCTACCGTGGGGCGTTGCGCCCAGGGTGTGTATGCCGGAATGCCGGTGGGCTCTTTGTCCTTAAAATGACTCTGCGATGGCAGATTCCATCGTATGTGTTAATGGAAGCCTTCAAGACTCAGGTATACATTACATACCCTGGCAGATACGCACCTGTCGGCTCTGCAGGTCCCCAGGACATATGGCGGCGATGTGTGAGAAATGACAGGACCTGCCACGATGAGCCTCGGAAGATCAAACATCTGTTGCTGCTCGGGAGGTGCAGGAGGGTGTGGTACCGCTGGTGGAGCTGGATGTGTCAGAGGCTGCTGGAGTTGGAGACGACCACTGGGAAATGGAGTGACGAAGTTCCTGCGGAAGAGGTGTTCATGCAGACTTTATCTATGGATATGCAGGTCCCGACTCAGGAGTCAGGGCAGAATAAGTCTGATGGAGATGTTGTCGGCGAGGAGCGGGATTTTGGGATCCTACTTTAGAGGACCTTCAAAGGATGCTTGATAGTCTGACAACGGTTGACATATTGACTGCGGAGGTGGTGACTGAGGTGGATGAGTTACGACTCGGTTGTGTTGATGGTGTTGAGTCAATTCACCTTCCCGGTTATCGAATGTGGTAACGGAGGTCGAGGTGCATCAGGTTGAAGGGGATGATGTAATGTTTTGCACGGGTACATCCCATAAACGGTCTAGTGAGGTGGCGGCGATGATGTTTTAACGCCTGGTCAGAGATCTGGTAAAAAAGGGCCCGGGCAGAAGTGGCGAAGAGTGGGAAAGGGACATTGCTAGGAAGGAATGGAGGTTTAGGGAAAGGGAGTTGTGCACTTGGCGGTACTGTCCCATCGGGATTACATAGGGTGCAGAAGCAGAGAGGAAAACCTACGTTATAGTTTTCATGTTTTTTAATATGAATGTTAATGGCCTCCGTGAAGGTTAAGAAGAGGTGGGTAGAAGTGACTTTGCGACGACTGTGAGTTAATGTATGCTGCCTTCAGGAGCATAATTTTAGGTGTGGAAGGGACTTGAGTCTGAATGGTTTTGTCACGTATACGGGAAGTATAATGAATTTCAAAAGGAGGTTACTGTTGGGGTCAGGAAACCAGCCCTTTTACGAGGTAGGATTGTTCGAGTTGATGGGGTTTGGGGAGATATCCAGGTATGTTTTATTGGGGTTTACATGCCTGCTAAAAATAGTCGTCGTGCTAAGGAAGATTTTGTTCGTAATGAGTTGGTTTATTTTCTGCGAGGATTACCGATGATAACAGTTGTTGCTGGTGACTGGAATTGTGTAATCCATAAGAGGGATGTAGAGCCAAGAGGGGCGGGATGTTTATTGGATGTGTTGAGGGATGTTTTGGGTGCGATAGGAGTGGTGGATGTGATCCGGGAAGGGGGTGTTTTGTAGAACATACTTATGTCAGGAGAGGATATGATTAGATAGAATATATGTGTCAGGGGATGTGAGGGTGGGGAATGTGACTTGTGTGGATGTTGGATTTTTGGATCACAGGGGCGTGTTGGCTTGTTTATCATGGGAAGGTGCGGTACGTATGTATTTTAGTTATTGGAAGCTGAACACTAGATTGTTGCAAGGCCCGGATGATTGTGGGGTTTTTGCGGAGTGGTGGGGGAGGGTATGGGAGGAGGGTCTGGGTGTTGAGGACATTGTTGGGTGGTGGAATGGGAGAGGTAAAGTTGCGATTCGTGATTTTTATACAAGGATGGGGAGGGAAGAGGCATGATTGAGGCTTGGCATGCAAAAATATTTGGAGGGGAATTTGAAGGCATGCTATGTCAGGTGAATTGTGATCGGGTAGCGCTTGGAATAGTCCTAGAGGGTATTGTCTCGAGAATTAGTGATGCGGATCTTATGGGCATGGAGGGAATGATCACTGAGGAGGAGGTGTTGAAGGCGATACAGGATCAGAGGTTAGGGAAATCGCCAGGGATAGATGGGATCCCTGGCGATTTTTATGTTGCTCATTGGAAGGTTTTGAGGCAGGTGCTAGTTCGGGTCTTCAATAGCATGAAATCTGGGGGCGATATGGGGGAAAATCAACGCACTGGGATAGTAGTGCTTGTACCCAAGAGACGGCATAGTGAGTCTTTGGGGGCATATCGGGCAATAACGTTGCTTTGTTCGGACTACAAGATTTTTGCGTGAGTGTTGGTGAATCAGATGAAGGTAGTTTTATGTCACCTACTAGAGGGTGGGCAGTATGGTGTTCCTGGACGCAGTATGCGGGCGGGGCATCAAAGAATTAGGAGTTTTGTGGAGGGTAGAAAGGGGGGGGGAGTCATAGGGCTGGACTGGGAAACAGCCTATGATCGTGTCAACAGGGATGTATTGCAGGAGATACTTAGAAGGCAGGGGTTTGGTGATGAAATAGTGGGATGGGTAAGGACATTGTATGCAAGGGTTCAGGTGCGAGTGCAGGTAAATGGGAGGGTGGGGGTAACGGTAGGAATGGGGCGGGTGCTGTGACAGGGGTGTCCCCTGTCGCAGCTCATGTTTGCATGCTTGCAGGACCCCTTTCATCGGTTGATGTCTGAAGGTGTCCGGGAAGCGGTTGAGGACAGTGATTGGGCACCAGGTATCATTGGGTATGTTGATGATACATTCATTTTGGTAGGAAGTGAGAAGGGGTTGAGTGTTATCAATAAGATGATAGAGGTTTTTGGGTCTGCTTCTGGCATGAGGGTTAATAGGGAAAAATCACATTTATTGGAGGTGGGGTCTTGGGTATGGGGAACGTTGGGGCAGAGGTTTGGGTGGGTCACTGTAAACAGACTTATGATTTGTGGGGTAACCTTTTGCAATGATGCTAGGGTAGCACGGGAAATTAATTCCTCTGTGGTTGTGGAAATGGCTTTGAGTAGGATGGCAGGCTGGAGAGCGGGGGATTTCACATTATTGCAAAGAGCGGTGGTTATTAATACGTTGGTGTATAGCAAACTTTGGCATGTGGCTGCGATATATCCTCTCATGGAGAGGGATGTATGTACTGTGGCTGCAGACGAGAGTCTTGCAATTCATTTGGGGATTTGGTAAGCACTGGTTAAAAAAGGAAGTGGGGATGACAAGGGTGGCATTAGGGGGCTTGGTGTTGATACCTTTGGGTAGGAGGTTGCATGGTATTTTCGTAAAGCAGGAATTTGTGGTGAGGGGCGGGGTGCGTGGAGTGAAGGTATATAGGATAATGAGGGAGTTACGCGGTGGTGGAGTGGATGGGAGCTGCTGAAATGTGAGGCGATATTGTGAGTTCTTTTAGTGGCGCATGAGCCAGGTGGGATTAGGGTTACTAAGATGGGTAAGCCTAGGGTAGGGATAGAAGAGGGGGTGGTATTAGGTGTGGAAACTTTACCAATGTACAATTGGCGAAAGGTGAGGTTTTTTAGGAGATTATGGTTGCCGTCTAGGGTACGTGAGACTGGGTTTCGGTTTTTGCCTGGCATCTTGGCCTCTAAGGCTCTCCTGTTTGTTATGTGTTTGGAGAGGGAGGGCAGCTGTTCCAGATGTGGGTTGCCTGATACAGCTTATCATGCTGTGTATTTTTGCGGGTGCCTGGGAAGGGTAAGGGAATGGTTTGGCCAAGTTCTTCGTATGGTGGAGGGCGGGGGTGTTATGACCTTGCGGGCTTTAAGTTTAGATGTGAGGGGTTGTACAGACGATGTGCGACGTGCGGTCATGTATCTTGTTTTAGAATTTTTGCATGTGTCATGGGGCATGAGGGAGGTTAGGAGTGAGGTAAGGATCAGGGCTCTGGTGGCCCATTTTTATAGAACGAAGTGTAGAAATCAATGCTTGTACGGAAGGGC
Source organism: Cherax destructor (assembly GCA_009830355.1). Classification (NCBI taxonomy): domain Eukaryota; kingdom Metazoa; phylum Arthropoda; class Malacostraca; order Decapoda; family Parastacidae; genus Cherax; species Cherax destructor. The sequence goes on along the minus strand of WNWK01018131.1, from coordinate 28,207 downwards.
GTGGTCGCGTTTTATTCCAGAGGGGTATCGCCTCCTCACGATGGGTCTTTTGTTGGGGGGGAGAGGATGAGGAAATCTAAGGGGGCTGGTTTCCCGGGGGGGGGTTGGGTGTGTGTGTGTGTGAGTGTTGGTAGGTGTGTGCAGTTTTGGTTTGGGGTTGGGTGGAGGGTGGTAGGTGTGGGGTGGGAATGGGTTGGGGAGATTTGTGCATCTGTTTTTTGACTTATGACTTTTATTATGCAGGGGCATAGGGAGGGGGTTTGTTTATGACTTTGACAGGTGAGTGTTTGGTAGCGCTGTTTTGATTTGGACTTTGGACTTTGGGTAGCGCTGTTTTGATTTGGACTTTGGGTAGTGCTTTTTTGATTTGGACTTTGGGTAGTGCTGTTTTGATTTGGACTTTGGACTTTGGGTTGGGTTTTTGCTTTTCCTGGTATGATTGGGGGTTTTCCCTCTCTGCTTCAGTTATGAGGTTAGGGTGGTGGTCAGGGTTTCCTGTTCCACGTTGTGAGTGACCGATCTCAGGTAGGGTTTTATTATATATTTCTTGAGAATTCATGTGCGGTGATTATTTTCTTGTCATGTGCTTTATGAATATAGCTGTACCTGTGTGTTTCATAAAATATATATTGCAGCCTTTTTGCCTTCTGGTGGGTTTTAGAGGGTGTTATGTCTTTTCTTCTTTGTGGATAGTTATCCAGAGATGTGGGTGATTCATAGTGTATTGTAATGTTGCTGACATGTATGTCAGTAGAGAAATGGGTATCTTTGGCTCTTATGTCTCGATCGGAACTCAAAATCAGCTTTGGTTTTGAGTCCCGTGGTCGGGGTCATTGTATCACTTGTGTGACGTGTATATTTTCAGGTGTGATATGTCAGGGTTCTTTTTGTATTCCCTAACCTTTAGTTTTCAGGAGGTGGGGGCAGATGCTTCCTTAGGAGGGGGGTACTGAAACACCGTCTGAGGGTGTGTGTGTTTTTGTGTCCCTGTTTAACTTAATCTTTGGAGAAGTATTGTAACGTGTCATATATATGGGACATGGTTAATTGTAATCTGGTGGAATGCATGGGTTTGTTGTTTTGCCCTTTGTGGCACCGTGGTTTTCGGGGCTGTGGAAATAAGTCTCATTTCCGTATTTAGCATATCCTTATAATTCTATTCAGGTCACGTGTTTAAGTAAGATATTATTTCCTATGTTTCTGGTTCCATGTTTGTACTCCTGTATGGTTCTTAAATAAAATATATAAAAAAAAAAATACATACGCAGCGAAAACAACCGACATAAGATCGGAAGGCTGAGATTTAGAAAGGATATATGAAAGCACTAGTTTAGTATTAGTTATAGATGAGTGCAAATTAGAAACATGTGCAACACTAGAACATTTTTATAGTTAAAAGTATCGCTCCTGAGAGCTGTCATTAAAAAGCTCCAAGTACAGAAAAGGTTACTAATAAAATGTATTAGTTTTACACAAGTATCTTTTTTACAGTCTGTCGGTGTACATATACCTAGTTCCTCTAATCAATGATAGGTAAGTAGAACAAACTGCGAAGTAATCCCTTTGAATAACTTTAAAATGGGGTTGACAGATATACGACTGATAATTGATTGCTGTGAATATGACCCAGCTAGCATGGGCCATTAGGCCAACTATAATGTTAATTTTTATGCAGTTATGTTTGTTATGATCTCTTTTCACTGGTTACTCAATACTACAGACTCGTTTTCTTATACTTTAACCTTAATTATTTTAGCTTTGTGAGGGTTAGAATCTCGTAGCCACTTGTCAGCCATTTAAAAACCCTTAATATGGATGTTTGTGACATTTCTAAAAGCCATTTTCCGTTTCGCTATTATTAGTTTCATATTTTTAAACGTCGATTTAAAAGCTTTCATCTGCTCAGCTATATGAAGGGTTGGAACCTGAATGAAGAACTGTTGACAGTCGTGAAGGAAAGATTCACGTAACAAAGGAATCTTTTATTTGGAAAACGTTTCTTTCTGTATTATTATATTAATGGTATGTGAAAATGGTATACAATACCGACAGGTTGATAAGTAAGACACATGTGCAACAGTTAGGTATCTTTTTTTGCGAAACGTTTCTCCTACACAGTAGGCTTCTTCAGTCGAGTAAAGAAAAATTAGCAGAAGTAGTAGAGATGTGAAGACGTTGTAATCAGTCCATTACATGGAGCAAAACTTCTCCAGGCTGAGGGACTGACCACCTCAAAATTACGTCTTCAAGAGTGATGGACTGATTATATCGTCTTCGCATTCCTACTGCTTCTGCCAACTCTGCTGTGTAGCCGAAATACTTCGAAATAAAGTTAACTAACTGTTGTACATGTGTCTTGTCCACATTAATGGTATACGGTACTGACAAAAATGATAAATAAAACACATGTCCAAGACTTACTTATCTTTACTGAATAGGAAACCTGATCAGCAGAGTTTTTCACTCCAATACAGCAATAATTTTTGATATTGGAAACTGTGGAAGAAGTGGAGTTTGCCATGGGAAGGGCTCGAACACCTTCTGTCAAGACTAAGGGACTAAATACCTTAAATTTATCTCTCCACTTCATCCATTGTCTCAAAAATAGAAAGTCTCCTCTGTATTTGATTGTAAAACTTATTGCGTGGCGAAACGTCTCATCAGTAAAGATACACAGGTGCTGGACATGTCTTATTCGTCAAGGTTTAGCTCTGAGGAGAGTTTTATCAAATAACAATGACACTCGAATATGACAAAACCTTATTTTACAACATTCCTCTGCTTCACTATATTAACGTTCTCATCTCTCTCACCAGGCTGTAGTCACGTATATTTTAATTTTATTACTGAATGTGGATTTTTTTTATTTTCCTATATTCAGCATGTTTAAATTTGAATAATACAATAATTGTGTAATAAAATTTGATGCTGATTTGACAATTTCGAGAAATTTCGAGTGAGGGGGAGGGAGGGTAGAAGAACAGGGAGTAGGGACGCCGGGGAGACGCCATTTTAATATGTGAACCCTGGTTGTCGTGGGAACTTCTGCTAATAATCGGGCGTCTCGGAGGTCTAATGGGGGGTGTCGGCCTCAATTCGTAATTTAGAAATTGCTGACGCGTTCCAGCTGAAGAATTGGGACAGGAAATAGAGGACTTCAATGAATCCTTCCCAACAACACACCTTAGTTAAGTGCCGATTACCCAT
>WNWK01018131.1:0-20000 GCA_009830355.1 Cherax destructor | reverse complement strand
AATGCCATGACTAGCACTGCATATGTCGTGCCGAATAGGTAAAACTTGCGATTTGGGCTTAAATAGCAATGTTCTTCTTGCCGAATAAAGCAAGCGAAAATTTGTGTATGCACTGATTTCGGAAAAAATCATTTTGAACCTAACGAAAAAAAATATTTCATTGTGTTGGTTTATTATTAAATTATTGTAAACTTATCTAAAATATATTTAGTCGGATTAGGCTAAATTAAATTGCGCTTGTTATAATAAGGTTAGGTAAGATTTCTAAGGTTCTTTTGGCACAAAATTATTATTTTTACATTAACTTAATTTTAAATGAGTTCTTACTAAATGTCCAGTTTTACCTATTTGGAACGACATTATATATATATATATATATATATATATATATATATATATATATATATATATATATATATATATATATATGACGCATAATCTGAGGACTCCTATTATTTATACTTCTTGATATGGAGCCACTAATTCTATTAGTTTATTGCGAACACTTATACACTGTTGTCTTGGTTTTAGATTACTGCTATCCATAACTCCTATTTTTTCCTATTCTGAGTGGTTGATATTTACATTATTCAAGTTATAAGTGCCATTGCTATTCTGTTTACCCAGGCGGCTTAAAAGTTTACATTTGTCTACATTAAACTGCATCTGCCACTTCTTCATCCTGTAGATGAATCTTATGGCATATTCTTGTGTCATCGGAAAACTTGCTTATGTCCCTATTTATTCCCTCATCTATGTTGTTTATGTATATTCTGAACGACAAAGGGACCAACACTGACACCTGTGGAAAACCAAGTGTAACGCGCCCCCACTCTGATTTCTCCTCATTTACGCAAGCTCTGTGTTATCTGTCTGTCAGCCACTCATCGATCCAGGAAAAATAATTGTATCCTATTCTGTGATCTTTTACTTTCCTCAACATCTCTTGTGTGGTACTCTATCAAAGGCCATATTGAAGTCTATTTAAAAAAAATATCAATTCTTTACCATCATCTACCTGCTTAAATACCTGAGTTATGAACGCCCATTTTAAAACTGTGTTGACAGTCATTGATCAATTTGTCTTTCAAATAACTGATTCCATTAATTCCCCCCCATGTAGGTTAGGCGGCTAATTGGTCTACAATTCTTGCTTTGTAGGTAGGTATCACATTTTGCCATTTTCCACTTATCTTACACTTTGCCAGTTTTTAGTGATATGTTAAAAGGACTAGATAATTGTTTGCTAAGTTCCTCCTTACATTCCCTAATAACCCTTGAGAATAATGCATCAGGACCCGGAGATTTGTTAGCTTTTAATATATTTGTCAGAGAACCATGTCACTACAGATTTATCATGCACAAGTTACTTTTGTACTCACCTATATATTTTTTTATGGTTGTGTGTGTGTGTGTGTGTGTGTGTGTGTGTGTGCGCACACACACACACACAAGCACGCGCGCGCGAGCTACGTTTAATACATTGTCACTTTCTACATTTTTCTTCTTTTTTGTTTCAGGTAAAAAAAACTCGGGATGAGTCTGTGAAGTGTTGGTCACAGTGTTGGTCACAGTGTTGGTCACAGTGTTGGTCACAGTGTTGAGACAAGGCAGCAGGCAACACCCTTGTTCACCGTATAGTCAAGGTAATTATCAAGGCAGCAGGCAACACTCTTGTTCACCGTATAGTCAAGGTAATTATCAAGGCAGCAGGCAACACTCTTGTTCTCCGTATAGTCAAGGTAATTATCAAGGTAGCAGGGAACACTCTTGTTCTTTGTATAGTCAAGATAATTATAAAGGCAGCAGGCAACACTCTTGTTCTCTGTATAGTCAAGGTAATTATCAAGGCAGCAGGCAACACTCTTGTTATCCGTGTTGTCAAGGTAATTATCAAGGCAGCAGGCAACACTCTTGTTCACCGTATAGTCAAGGTAATTATCAAGGCAGCAGGCAACACTCTTGTTCTCCGTATAGTCAAGGTAATTATCAAGGTAGCAGGCAACACTCTTGTTCTCTGTATAGTCACAAGATAATTATAAAGGCAGCAGGCAACACTCTTGTTCTCTGTATAGTCAAGGTAATTATCAAGGCAGCAGGCAACACTCTTGTTCTCCGTGTTGTCAAGGTAATTATCAAGGCAGCAGGCAACACCCTTGTTCACCGTATAGTCAAGGTAATTATCAAGGCAGCAGGCAACACTCTTGTTCACCGTATAGTCAAGGTAATTATCAAGGCAGCAGGCAACACTCTTGTTCACCGTATAGTCAAGGTAATTATCAAGGCAGCAGGCAACACTCTTGTTCTCCGTATAGTCAAGGTAATTATCAAGGTAGCAGGCAACACTCTTGTTCTCTGTATAGTCAAGATAATTATAAAGGCAGCAGGCAACACTCTTGTTCTCTGTATAGTCAAGGTAATTATCAAGGCAGCAGGCAACACTCTTGTTATCAGTGTTGTTAAGGTAATTATCAAGGCAGCAGGCAACACTCTTGTTCACCGTATAGTCAAGGTAATTATCAAGGCAGGCAGGCAACACTCTTGTTCTCCTATAGTCAAGGTAATTATCAAGGCAGCAGGCAACACCCTTGTTCACCTATAGTCAAGGTAATTATCAAGGCAGCAGGCAACACTCTTGTTCTCTGTATAGTCAAGGTAATTATCAAGGCAGCAGGCAACACTCTTGTTCACCGTATAGTCAAGGTAATTATCAAGGCAGCAGGCAACACTCTTGCTCTCCATATAGTCAAGATAATTATAAAGGCAGCAGGCAACACTTTTGTTCTCCATATAGCCAAGATAATTATCAAGGCAACAGGCAACACTCTTGTTCTCCGTATAGTCAAGGTAATTATCAAGGTAGCAGGCAACACTTTTGTTCTCCATATAGTCAAGATAATTATCAAGGCAGCAGGCAACACTCTTGTTCTCTGTATAGTCAAGATAATTATCAAGGCAGCAGGCAACACTCTTGTTCTCCGTATAGTCAAGGTAATTATCAAGGCAGCAGGCAACACTCTTGTTCTCCGTATAGTCAAGGTAATTATCAAGGCAGCAGGCAACACCCTTGGTCTCCTTGTAGTCAAGGTAATTATCAAGGCAGCAGGCACCACCCTTGTTCTCCATGTAGTCAAAGTAATTATCAAGGCAGGAGGCAACACTCTTGTTCTCCATATAGTCAAGGTAATTATCAAGGCAGCAGGCACCACCCTTGTTCTCCATGTAGTCAAAGTAATTATCAAGGCAGGAGGCAACACTCTTGTTCTCCGTATAGTCAAGGTAATTATCAAGGCAGCAGGCAACACTCTTGTTCTCCATATAGTCAAGGTAATTATCAAAGCAGCAGGCAACACTCTTGTTCTCCGTGTAGTCAAGGTAATTATCAAAGCAGCAGGCAACACTCTTGTTCTCCGTGTAGTCAAGGTAATTATCATGGCAGCAGGCAACACCCTTGTTCACTGTGCAGATAGGGTATTCTTGAAGGTAAGAGGCAACACTCTTGTTCACCCTGCAGCCTAGAGTATTCATAATAATAATAATAATAATAATAATAATAATAATAATAATAATAATAATATAATATCTTTATTTCTACAAGTACATGTACAAGGTATACAGGCCTAGCTGACATCAATGACATACTACTATTTAGAAAGCCGTTTGTTATGCAGAGCATTTCGGGCAAATTAGGTCAGTTTTGTCCCAGGATGCAACTCACACTAGTCGATTAACACCCAGGTACCCATTTTATTGATGAGGAACATGGACAACCGATGTAAAGAAACACGCCCAATGTTTCTACCCTCGCTGGGAATCGAACCCAGACCCTCGCCATGTGAAGTCACAATAATGGTCTTTGTTACCTTGCCTGCCTTCCCTCCTTCACCTTGCATGTTATCATGGTTTAGCATAACACACTTCTAAATGCCGACATCACGTGCACCAGGAAAACACTTTTCCACTGCTCCACTAACATTAACGACTCTCACTAGTATTCAGAATGAATCTAAGGACTGTTATTGTCCTCTATGTTGCATCAAATCATCTTTTATAGTACTCCCAGTGCCAGGTCTGGTGCCAACTTATATGAAAAACATTCTTAACTTTGGTAGCGCAGTTCTGATAGTTCTACCCTCCTCACATACCCTCCTTACATACTTTAAGACTGAGATATGTTATCTAATTACTTAACACCTTGTGCAGTGGACCACTTTTAGGCACAGAATAGGGAAATTCTGAGAGTGATGCCATGTTCCACAACTAAGCGTAAAGACGTAATTGTTTTTTTGTTCAATAACAATGTTCGTTAATATTACGTTAATGTTAAGTAAATTTTATGGTGATGTTTTGACCTGTTGGAGGTTTGGTTTTGAAGATGAACACGTACATGTGTTAATAGATTGTTGCGTCAGCGGGTATGTTGCGTGTGTTGTCAGGTTATATCAGTGGTATCAGAGAGGGGAAGTCCTATCACATATTATTACGTGTAGAGCTTATAGCACGAAAGGGTCATAAACACGTGTTATCTTATGAAAATATAAGATTACCAGACTCATTAGTAGCGATGTTATTGAAGGAGGTCGTAAACGCAACTACAAATTTTCTCGTCGCTTTTTCACCTTCGTAAATGACTATTTTTTTTTTGTTAAGTAATTTCAACTTACGTTGAAAATTATTGAACGTAAAAATTGTACAATCAGTGGTCACGTGTGGTCATACCTGTCCTAAGCTGTCTGGGAATTAGCGTGGGGTGTTACCGAGCACATTGCTAGCTGCAGTGTTTCAGAATCTCAGGTTAAAGTGTTGAAGAAGGAGGTTCTACCTCTTCAGGAGGAAAATAGGAGGCTGAAGCTTCGCCTAGATGGGTGTGGGAGTGAGTGTGAGATGGTTGGTGCTGGTAAGGAGGAAATGGTTACCAACAGTGAGAGTGGCAGCCGCTTTAAGTGGCAAATGGTTCACAATTCAGGAAGAAGGAAGATATGGAAAGTTAATAGAGAAGATGTGAAGGTAGGAAATCGATTCTCTGTTCTCCAGGACGAGTGTACTTCAGTGGTTAGTGAGGTTAAAGGTACCACTGACTCCCCTGCTAATCAAGGTAAGAATATTCTGATTGTGGGTGACTCTCAGGTAAGATATATGGACCGTGCTTTTTGTAACAGAGATAGGAAGGTCAGACAGAGGGTGTGCCTCCCAGGAGCTGGTATTGGTGACATAGTCAGCAGGTTGGATAATATTGTATCAGGTAATGGGAACAAGCCCATTACCTGTCTTAGTGCTGGTGGAAATGACGTTGGGAAGGGCAGAAGACAGGAGCTACTAGATAAGTACAGGTCAGCCATAGAAGTAGTTAGGTCTAAGGGAGGGATTCCAATCATATGTAGCAATTTGCCTAGAAAGGGAGTGGGCAATGAATGGATGTCTAGGACAATTGGTATAAATTGCTGGCTAGACAGCTACTGAAAAGAACTTGCAATTCCATTCATTGATAACTGGGACAAATTCTATGGCAAACGTGATATGTATGCAAGGGATGGGGTTCATCTCTATGGGGCTGAAGTGGTGTGCATTAACCGATTCGATTGAGGGGGTCATTGGAGACTTGTCTAGGACTTTAAACTGATAGATTATAGAGGTATGGGTGTTTGTGGGAAACAATCAGGCTGTAGTATTAAGCCTGGGAACAGCAGATATTACCAGGATACCTCAGGGATATGTTTAAAAGACAATATTCAAAATAAAGTTGCTAGTAAAGGCAAAGCAATTGATCAACAAACAAAGAGAGATAGTAGAGGGCATCGCGTGACTAGCAAATAGTGACTATACAAATAGTAGGAGTCTAAGAAATAAGATAGATGAGCTAAGATTACCTGCAAGTGCAGGTAATATTGATATTATTGCTATAACGGATACCTGGTTCAACCTGAAAGATAGAGAAATGCCTTCCGAGTGCAACATACGGGGATATAAATTATTCCACACTGATAGGGTCAACAGGAAGGGTGGTGGAGTGGCGATGTATGTCAGAGATAATTTAAATTGTTGTGTTAGACAAGATATAAGATTAGAAACAGCGGACACAGAATCTGTTTGGCTAGAGTTTCTCGAGGGTCGTGAAAATTAATTTTGGGTGTGATTTACAGGCCCCCAAGTCTGGATAGGAGTGCAGTAAGCTGCTATGGGACGAAATTCATAAGGCGTCTAGATATGAAAATGTTGTGTTAATGGGAGATTTTAACTTTAGACAAATTGATTGGAACAATGTGACAGGTAATCTTGAGTCTAGTGACTTTCTTGATACGGTTCAGGATTGTTTTTTAAAACAGTTTGTGACAGAACCAACTAGAGGTAGCAACTTGCTTGATTTGGTTCTTGCCAACAAAGAATCACTAATTAATAATCTTCAGTTAATGAAGAGCTTGGGAAAGCGATCACAAATCACTTATTTTTAATATATCATGGAATTACCCAGGTAACTGCAATCAAGTCTCTGTTCCAGACTTTCGTTAGCCGACTTCATGGGGCTGAGAAATTACTAGGTGGGCTAATTGGGATGACCTGACTATGGGTCAGGTAGGTGGTTTGATTGCCAATATGACGTTTTCCTGAGCGTAGTTCTAGCTGCCCAGACAACTTTTGTTCCAAGTAGGGAAATTAGATCTAACAAAAATTATCCTAAATGGATGAACAATAGATTAAAACATCTCATTGGTCGATCGAAGAGCATATAGGCGTATCAAAAGAGGGGATGGACAGATAAAAATAAATATTTTCAATTAAAAGAGAAATAAAATAAGGAATAAGAAAAGCAAAAAGGAATTATGAGGCTAAGGTCGCAAGGGATTCGAAGACTAACCCAAAAGGGTTCTTTCAGGTATACAGAAGTAAGATTAGGGACAAGATAGGCCCACTTAAGAGTAACTCAGGACAGATGACGGACAGTGATAAGGATATGTGTGAAATTTTTAATACTTCCGCTCAGTTTTTACTCAGAAAGATACAAGCTGAATTCCAGAAATAATAAATTATGTAGAACAGGATTTGGGGGTAACTAGTGACATGGTCCTCAGACAAATAGAGAAATTAAAACCTAACAAATCCCCAGGCCCTGATGAACTGTTTGCAAGAGTTTTAAAGGAATGTAAAGAGGAACTTAGCAAACCTTTGGCAAATCTTTTCAATATATCACTACAAACTGGCATAGTGCCAGATAAGTGGAAAAGGGCAAATGTAATACCTATTTACAAGGCAGGTGACAGGTCCTTAGCTTCGAACTATAGACCAATAAGCCTTACCTCCATAGTTGGTAAATTTATGGAGTCAATAATTGCCGAGGCAATTCGTAGCCATCTTGAAAAGCATAAAGTGATTAATGAATCTCAACACGGTTTTACAAAGGGGCGTTCCTGTCTTACGAATTTACTAACTTTTTTCACTAAGGTGTTTGAGGAGGTAGATCATGGTAATGAATATGATATTGTGTATATGGACTTCAGTAAGGCTTTCGATAAAGTTCCACATCAGAGGCTACTGAGGAAACTTAAGGCACACGGAATAGGAGGAGAATTTTTTTCCTGGGTAGAGGCATGGTTGACAAATAGGCGGCAGAGAGTTTGCATAAATGGAGAGAAATCAGAATGGGGGCAAGTCTCAAGCGGTGTTCCACAGGGGTCAGTTTTGGGCCCCCTGTTGTTTACAATTTACATAAACAACATAGATGAGGAAATAAGTAAATTTGCTGATGACACCAAAATAGGCCGTCCAATTCATTCAAATGAGGACATTAGAGCACTCCAGGATGATTTGAATAGACTGATGCAGTCTATTCAAATCAAAGTGGCAGATGCAGTTTAATGTAAACAAATGCAAAGTTCTAAATGTTGGGCAGGACAATAACCATGCCACATATAAACTGAATAATGTAGATCTTATTACTTGTGATTGCGAGAAGGATTTAGGAGTTCTGGTTAGTAGTAATCTGAAACCAAGACAACAGTGCATAAGTGTTCGCAATAAAGCTAACAGAATCCTTGGCTTCATATCAAGAAGTATAAATAATAGAAGTCCTCAGGTTGTTCTTCTACTCTATATATCCTTTGTTAGGCCTCATTTAGATTATGCTGCACAGTTCTGGTCACCGTATTACAGAATGGATATAAATGCACTGGAAAACGTACAGAGGAGGATGACAAAGTTGATCCCATGTATCAGAAATCTTCCCTATGAGGATAGACTGATGACCCTGAATCTGCACTCTCTAGAAAGGCGTAGAATTACGGGGGGTATGACTGAGGTGTATAAATGGAAAACATTAATAAATAAAAGGGATGTAAATAGCGTGCTGAAAATATCCAGCCAAGACAGGACTCGCAGCAATGGTTTCAAGTTGGAAAAGTTCAGATTCAGGAAGGATATAGGAAAGCAATGGTTTGGTAATAGAGTTGTGGATGAGTGGAACAAACTCCCGAGTACCGTCATAGATGCTAAGACGTTGTGTAGTTTTAAAAATAGGTTTGATAAATACATGAGTGGGTGTCGGTGGGTGTGAGTTTGGACCTGATTTTAAATTACTGCTAACCAGAACTTCTAAATCCTTTTCGCAATCAGTAGTATTCAGATCTACATTATTTAGTTTATATGTGGCATGGTTATTGTCCTGTCCAATATTTAGAACTTTGCATTTATCTATATTAAACTGCATCTGCCACTTCTCCGACCACTGCATCAGTCTATTCAAATCTTCCTGGAGTGCTCTAATGTCCTCATTTGAATGAATTGGACGGCCTATTTTGGTATCATCGGCAAACTTGCTTATGTCCAGGAAGTTGGAAAAACACCCTCGATGTTACTGTGATTATACAATGTCTTAGAGTTCTGAGGATATCATAAGTAATACCATCCACTCCAGAAGCGGTTCATCCACCTTTATTAATGCATTATCTAATTCATACTCGGTGAAGAGGCAATCACTCTCCACAGTATTTTGGCTCATAAAATTATTCGATTTCAACCTTCATTCAAAAGTACTCTGGGTTTGTTCTAATATGAGATGGCAGATTTTCATGCCTGGGAAAGGGATGAGCAACATTACCAGTCTTTTTCCTGGTTATTTTATTTATACCTTTCTAAGCTATTACTTAAAGGGGTGGACCTATTTAACCCACTAACAAATTGTTCCCATTCCTGTTGCCTAATTTTTATTATTAAGTCAATAACAACATCAATAATAATAATAATAATAATAATAATAATAATAATAATAATAATAATAATAATAATAATAATAATAATAATAATAAAATACAATATTTATAAAAATAATAATTATAATTATGATAAATAGTTAAGACAACAGCAGCAGCAACAAAAACAATAATAATAATAATAATAAATATAATAGTATCAATAATTATATTAATTATTAAGACAAAAATAATAATAATAATAATAATAATAATAATAATAATAATAATAATAATAATACAAAATTTATAATATCAATAATAATTAATAAATAATTAAGACAATAATAATAATAATAATAATAATAATAATAATAATAATAATAATAATAATAATAATAATAATAATAATAATAATAATAATAATAGAATAATAATAATAATAATTATAACAATAGAGGTTAAGATGTAGTAGAGAAAGGCGACATAAATCACGGCAGAATTCTTCGGCAATTAATCTTACTTGAAGGGACGTAAATATTCTCAGTTGAACTTAACATTTTACGAGCACTGAAGACCAGATGATCTTCTAATTAGACGCAAGGCGCTCGTCTGGATAATATTTATCCAGAATTGGAATTCCAGGGCAATTAAACGCTCATTTACCAAGCAATTCCTGGTGATCTGTCGCTGCTTGTCCTTCAGGGGAAAAAAAAAATGCCTTAATGCTGATGAGCTCTTGATCCAAGGAACTGGGGGAGGATGTCCTGTACTTCTCATTCTCCAGACTTCATATGGCCCTCGTGGGTTGAGTGCTTCTTGAGAATGTATTGAAGTTAATATTCCTCTTGTTGTTACTTACAACACTCCGGCCACTCAAGGCCTCCCACTGGCTTCTGATCCAAGGAGTAGGACAAGTCCTCCACTTCCCTGGATCGAACCTGAATGCTTTCCATTTCTCCCAGGCGCCGTAAAACTCCGATAGGATTAGCACTTAATTTGATAAATATAATAATAATAATAATAATAATAATAATAATAATAATAATAATAATAATAATAATAATAATAATAATAATAATAATAATAATAATAAAAATAATAATAATAATAATAATAATAATAATAATATTAATAATAATAATAATAATAATAATAATAATAATAATAATAATAATAATAATAATAATAATATTATTATTATTATTATTATTATTATTATTATTATTATTATTATTATTATTATTATTATTATTATTATTATTATTCTTATTCTTATTATTATTAATAGCAACAACAACAGCATCAGCAGGAACAATAATAATAATAATAATAATAATAATAATAATAATAATAATAATAATACTCATAACAAAAATAACCCAGGCCGGTGAAGAGTGTGGCATGAGTTTGTAATGCAGTTAAATATATTAGCGTTGAAAACCTGAATCAGATCATATTTATTATAAACATATTATCATGCTGACGCTAATACCCCTCAGTTCTTTAAATAAAGTAGCAAATTAGGACATACACAGCCCTGAAATAATTACAACCTTTCATTAAGAAACATCAGGTTTGAGGCCAAACTGAACAGGCTTTCTCTTGTAACAAGAGAAAGCCTCATCTATTTTATGATATTTATCTCAGAGAGAGACGAATGTTATAAAATAGAACAGTACATTAGGTTTAAATTCTCTCAGAGACTGCATTTTCAAGTTACGAGAGTTCAAGGATGATGGCAGTTGGATGAGGCACTCATCATGGCAAGTAAATGTTATTTTCCAAATCTTTTCATTGCAAAACAATAGAAAATGCCCATTATTCCTTTTAAACTTTGCTTTTGTGGCTTGCAGGTTGAATTTTTGGCAAAAAATGGCTAAATTTCAATATTTGTTTTGCTAGCTTTGGATGTAAAATAAAAACATATAATAAAATAAATGAAATTTACGTAAATAAAATAAAATCTAAACAAATTATATTTTAAACTTTCTGAAACATATGTACAAAGTTAAAAATTAACAGTTTTTTTTAGATTTGCAAGCAGCAACAAATCACTTTCCCGTTTAAGCCTCCAAATGTTGTCTCCCATCATGTTTTCATTATAAGATCCCTGATATCTGTGTTCAAAGTCCATTATATCTTGGTGGCAGTGCTGCCCTTGCTCCTCTGAGTATGCTCCCATATTCTCCTTGAAATTGTCAAGATGAGCATCAAGGATATGGACCTTAAGGGACATCCTACAGCCCATCTTACCATAGCTTTCTACCAAGGTCTCAATAAGTTCCACATAATTGTCAGCCTTGTTGTTGCCCAGAAAGCCCTGTGCTACAGCAACAAAACTCTCCCAGGCTTCCTTTTCCTTCTCTGTGAGCTTCTATGGAAATTCTGAGCACTCCATGATTTTCCTGACTTGTAGTCCTTCACCTTTGCCTTTGATAGCTTGGGAAAGAAGTCTTGAAGATACTTGAAAGCTGCAGACTCTTTGTCAAGAGCTGTAACAAACTGTTTCATTAGCCCTAGTTTGATGTGTAATGGAGGGAACAGAACCTTTTGAGGATCCACCAATGGTTTGTTTGATATTATGGCTTCCTACTGAGAACTCAGTCCTTTGAGGCCAGTTCTTCCTCTGGTAATGTGCTGCTCTGTCTCTACTATCCCAAGGACAGAGATAACTGGGAAACTTGGTAAAACCTCCTTGGAGTCCCATTAAAAATGCCACCATTTTGAAGTCGCCAATAGCCTCCCAGCCATACTTATCATAGTTCAAAGCTTCCAGTAGATGTTTGACACTGTTGTAGTCCTCCTTAAGATGCACTGAATGAGCTAAGGGAAGAGATGGATACTTGTTCCCATTGTGCAGAAGTACAGCTTTTAGGCTTCTGGAGGAGCTGTCAATGAAGTCTCCACTCATCTGGATTGCATGCAATTCCAATTGCATCAAACAGGCCTGATACATCATTACAGTAGCACAACCTGTCTTCATTAGTGAAGAAGCTTGAGAATTGTTGGAGACGTTTTCTTTGGCTTGTCACTTGCACACTTTCATCCACCAAGTCTCACTCCTTGAGCCTTGAAATCAAAAGCTCAGCATTTGACTTTGTCAAACCAAGATCTCTGATAAGATCACTGAGGTCTGTTTGGTTTGGGTAGTAAGGATTCCTCCCAACAGCTGTATCTATGAGATCATAGTCTTGTTCACTGTGCTCTTCATTTTCTGATTTGTTGCTTTCTTCTTCTGACTGTTGACTTCTTTCTGGAGGTGTAGGTACAGGAAGATCAGCACTGTGTGGTACTGGTGCAATAGAAATGGGAAGGTCTGGATAAGAAATAGCAGGTGATCAGTGGGTTCACTCCATATTCTAGGAAGAGCAAACTTCATGGCTCTTTTTTCTCCTCTATACAATCATGTAAAAGAACAAAAGAATTACTTTCTGTCACATACATTTCATTTAAAAAATGTTTCTATTCAAGATTTTACTCTTCATATAACTAATGACTTTCTTACCTTCCAACGTTTTCTTACAATGTTCACAAGCAACATGAGGTGCCCAGGTCTTGTCTTACAATGCTCACAAGCAACATGAGGTGCCCAGGTCTTGTCTTACAATGTTCACAAGCAACATGAGGTGCCCAGATCTTGTCTTGGTCCCCAACTGGCACCACAAAATATGCTTTGTAAGCTTCACACATTTTTTTAGATGCTCTTACACAGAACTTCTTTGCTCTTGTCTTAATGAATTGACCACATATGTAGCAGAATGCTTCTGGAGAATGATTGCAACCTCTTGATGACATTTCACTTCTGATGTGTCTTCTCAGGCAGCCAGAGCTGAACTGAATGCTGCTTTGTGAGTCCCTGTTTTTATATTTGTCAAGCAAAACCCTAGAACATAATAGTTTTTCATCAGTCTTTCTTGAAATTGTTCCAGAAGTGTGACCACAAAAGCAAAGTTTTGGGTTCAAAATTGCTTTTTAAATTTTGTTTAGTTATAAATAAATGGGAAATGATGCTTATTTCCCAGAAACCCGACAAAAGTGAAATTTTGTTACATGTTGTTACCGCATGCAAATAAGTATTGCAATTTTCTCAGTTTCTTCCGTTAAAATAAAGCAAATTGAGACCAACCCTAGCCAAAATAAATCCAAACATATCAATAAATAGATTTTCCAGTGTTTAAGGTTTGAATAAATACGTAAGTATTAGAACTTTTTGACCATGATCTTGAAGACACACGTTGTACATAAATGTACAAAAATGAACATTATGCAGATTAAAGCAAGGATCGCCCATTGTGTGGGCGAAAAGTAGTCAATAAAGGATCGTATTATACTGCATTTGCGTCTATTTTTCCAACATGTTACAGCATAGAGGAACACTGCAGTAGGCCTACTGGTTCAAGCAGGCCCACTGGTTCAAGTAGACCTACTTGTTGGTTGTCGTCAGTCACTTTCTATGCTGAGTTTATCGCACACTACATGCACACTTACATTACTTATTCCAGTACTTTTGAGTACTCTTGAGTACAGTAACGTGGTGGATGGAACAGCTTATTACTGCTAGTATTTTAAGTAACATGATTTATAGTAACGTGTCTAAGGACACAGTTTAAGATAATATACTAATGTAAAGACATAATTAATATGTTATTCTGTGCACCTAGTTGTGTGAAGACCAGGATAACTTGTAACAAACGTATGATAAAGTATCTAAATCCTGTTTGAAATGGGAAAATGTTATGATCTAGGAACCAGTGCCTGGTCACACCTTAAAGGTGTGATTTACTAGCCCTTTGCAGGTGGTGGAGAAAAAGATTAACTTTAACTATGTTGCAACCCCTTTTGACGATCCATCGTAGAGTGAATTCTACCATGTAAACTAGAACAAAACCATTTTGAACCTCATTTCCCTCAGTTCCCAAAGACAACAAGACCGAACCGAACACTTTACAAGAAATCAGTGTGGTAGAAGTACGAGTAATTAACCCCAAACTACTGGAGAATCTACGACCACTCATGCCCGGCACCGCTGAAGCAGAGATAACTGATACAAAAGCCCTATTACAAACAAATCCTGACATATTTTTGGAAGATCCCAAAGTATGTAACCTTGGTTTTCATGCCGTAGATATGGACACAGCTATACCAGCCAACTGATATTTTGGGTCTTATGCCTAAGAATGTAGATATAAACCATTTCCTTGTTAAATTTAATAACTTAGCTCATTCTATAAATTTTACCGTCAAGGTAGAAGAAAATAACTCATTGCCTTTTCTAGATGTTTTAATTATTTAGGGTAACAATAATTTTAAATTTTAAATTTACAGAAAACCAACAAATAACTGTTCCTATGTACACTATTATTCTTCACATCAAGATAGAGTTAAACTGTCGGTATTCTCATCAATGTTTTTGAGAGCTTTACGTATTTGTAGTCCAGAGTTCATAGATGAAAAAATCTCCAAAATTTATGAAATAGATAATGATCTAAAATACCTAAGAAACTTAAATGATAAATCTTTTAAAATAGCTAGAAATAATTTTTTACAATTCAAAAAGGGACAACCTACCTTATTCAACTAAACATATCTTGGTTCTCCCTTACCATGAAAACATGGATGATATGCCTTCTCTACTTAAAAGAATTTTAATAACAAAGTTGTATTTAAAAATCTTGACGCAGTCAAAAAACTTTTGATAAAAAAATCCCCCCAAAATGTTGACGGATGTATCAATAAGATTCAATGTCAAATATGTGATAAAGTTTATTACGGTCAAACTGGTAAAGTCTTGAACTTAGGCTAAAACAAAAATAGTATTAGAAGTGGACAAGATTCTAATGCTCTGTTCATGTGAGAGATTTTAACCATCCAATTGATTTAAAAACGGCTGAGAAATTTATATCAAGCAAATCAATGGTCGACAGGAATATAATAGAATCATGTTTCATAAAAAGTAGTTTTGAAAATAATATGAATATTACTTTTGGGAAGAACTTAAGGTACATTAGACAAATTTTTGGTTAGAATATAAGCTGTGTTTCACGGATCACTGACTACCTACCTACATCATCATAAAAAGTCAGGTGTTGTTGGGGGGTGGCAGTGAGGTGTAGTCTCGTCCTTATATGTATTTCTGTTAACCTTTTATTTTTATAGTTCCTTGATAATGTGAAAAGTCACGAAAGCACTTGGAATTTTGCTATTTTTCATAGTGATTGTTCTGCATATTGTGATATCACCTGTTTACTGTGATCTTATTGCATATATATATATATATATATATATATATATATATATATATATATATATATATATATATATATATATATATATATATATATATATATATATATATATTATATATATATATATATATATATATATATATATATATATATATATATATATATATATATATATATGTCGTGCCGAATAGGTAAAACTTGCGATTTTGGCATAAATAGCAACGCTCTTCTTGCCGAATAAGGCAAGCGAAAACTTGTGTATGCAATAATTTCGCAAAAATCATTCTGAAGCTAACGAAAAAAGTATGTTGTTTGTTTATTATTAAATTATTGTAAACTTGTCTAAAATATATTTAGTTGGATTAGACTAAATTAAATTGCGCTTGTTATAATAAAGTTAGGTAATTTTTTTATGGTTCTTTTGGTAAAAAATTATTAATTTTACATTAACATAAAAGAAAAAATATATCTTTAAACTTATAAGAGAAAATTTTAGAAAGGACATAATTTTGAATGAGTTCTTGCTAATTGACCAATTTTACCTATTCGGCACGACATATATATATATATATATATATATATATATATATATATATATATATATATATATATATATATATATATATATATATATATATATATTATATAGTCCAAGCACCTCGCACACAAAACCTTCTATGCCCCCTCCCTCCAACCTTTCCTAGGCCGACCTCTACCTGCCTTCCCTCCATTACAGATTTATACACTCTCGAAGCCATTCTATTTTGTTCCATCCTCTCTAATAAATGTCCAAACCACCTCAAGAACCCCTCCTCACTACTCTGGATAATAGTTTTGGTAATCCCGCACCTCCTCCTAATTTCCAAACTCCGAATTCTCTGCATTATATTCACACCACACATTGACCTCAGACATGACAGCTCCACTGCCTCCAGCCTTCTCCTCGTTGCAACATTCATCACCCATGCTTCACACCCATATAAGAGTGTTGGTATAACTATACTCTCATACATTCCCCTCTTTACTTCCATGGACAAAGTTCTTTTCTCCACAAACTCCTCAGTGCACCACTCACCTTTTTCCCTCGTCAATTCTATGATTCACCTCTTCTTTCATAGACCCATCTGCTGACATGTCCACTCCCAAATATCTGAATACATTCACCTCCTCCATTCTCTTTCCCTAAAATCTCATATCCAACCTTCAGTTACCTAATTTTTTTTTGTGATTGTCATCACCTTACTCTTTCCTTTATTCACTTTTAATTTTCTTCTTTTACATTCCGTACCAAACTCATTCACCAACCTCTGCAACTTCTCTTCAGAATCTCCCAAAAGCACAGTGTCATCAACAAAAAGCAACTTTGACAACTCCCACTTTGTGTTAGATTCTTTATCTTTTAACCCCACACCTCTTGCCAACACCCGAGCATTCACTTCCCTTACAACTCCAACTACAAATATTTTGAACAACAGTGGTGACATCACACATCCTTGTCTAAGGCCTAATTTTACTGGGAAATAATCTCCCGCTCTCATATAAAATATATATATATATATATATATATATATATATATATATATATATATATATATATATATATATTATATATTTTTTTTTTTTTATTAACACATCGGCCGATTCCCACCAAGGCAGGGTGGCCCGAAAAAGAAAAACTTTCATCATCATTCACTCCATCACTGTCTTGCCAGAGGGTGCTTTACACTACAGTTATAAAACTGCAACATTAACACCCTCCTTCAGAGTGCCGGCACTGTACTTCCCATCTCCAGAACTCAAGTCCGGCCTGCCGGTTTCCTGAATCCTTCATAAATGTTACTTTGCTCACACTCCAACAGCACGTCAAGTATTAAAACCATATGCCTCCATTCACTCCTATCAAACACGCTCACACATGCTTGCTGGAAGTCCAAGCCCCTCGCACAAAACTTCCTTTACCCTCCCTCCAACCTTTCCTAGGCCGACCCCTACCCCGCCTTCCCTCCACTACAGATTTATACACTCTCGAAGTCACTCTGTCTCGTTCCATTCTCTCTACATGTCCAAACCACCTCAACAACCCTCTTCAGCTCTCTGGACAATCGTTTTGGTAATCCCCACCTCCTCCTAATTTCCAAACTCCGAATTCTCTGCATTATATTCACACCATACATTGACCTCAGACATGACATCTCCACTGCCTCCAGCCTTCTCCTCGTTGCAACATTCATCACCCATGCTTCACACCCATATAAGAGCGTTGGTATAACTATACTCTCATACATTCCCTCTTTACTTCCATGGACAAGGTTCTTTGTCTCCACAGACTCCGAAGTGCTCCACTCACCCTTTTCCCCTCATCAATTCTATGATTCACCTCATCCTTCATAGACCCATCCGCCGACATGTCCACTCCCAAATATCTGAATACATTCACCTCCTCCATACTCTCTCCCTCCAATCTGATATCCAATCTTTCGTCACCTATTCTTTTGTTATCCTCATCACCTTACTCTTTCCTATATTCACTTTCAATTTTCTTCTTTACACACCCTACCAAATTCATCCACCAACCTCTGCAACTTCTCTTCAGAATCTCCCAAAGCACAGTGTCATCAGCAAAAAGCAACTGTGACAACTCCCACTTTGTATTTGCTTTTTATCTTTTAGCCCAACACCTCTTGCCAAGACCCTCGCATTCACTTCTCTTACAACCCCATCTATAAATATATTGAACAACCACGGTGACATCACACATCCTTGTCTAAGGCCCACTTTTACTGGGAAATAGTCCCCTTCCTCCTACACACTCTAACCTGAGCCTCACTATCCTCATAAAAACTCTTCACTGCTTTCAGTAACCTTCCTCCTATTCCATACACCTGCAACATCTGCCACATTGCCCCCTATCTACCCTATCATACGCCTTTTCCAAATCCATAAATGCCACAAAACATCTTTACCCTTATCCAAATACTGTTCACCTATATGTTTCACTGTAAACACTTGGTCTACACACCCCTACCTTTCCTAAAGCCCCTTGTTCATCTGCTATCCTGCTTTCTGTCTTACTCTTAATTCTTTCAATAATAACTCTACCATACACTTTACCAGGTACACTCAACAGACTTATAATTTTTGCACTCTCTTTTGTCCCCTTTGCCTTTATACAAAGGAACAATACACGCTCTGCCAATCCCTAGGTACCTTACCCTCTTCCATACATTTATTAAATAATAGCACCAACCACTCCAAAACTATATCCCCACCTGCTTTTAACATTTCTATCTTTATCCCATCAATCCCAGCTGCCTTACCCCCTTTCATTCTACCCACTGCCTCACGAACTTCCAATACACCCACAACTGGCTCTTCCCCACTCCTACAAGATGTTATTCCTCCTTGCCCTACACACGAAATCACAGCTTCCCTGTCTTCATCAACATTTAACAACTCCTCAAAATATTCTCTCCATCTTCCCGATACCTCTAACTCTCCATTTAATAACTCTCCTCTCCTATTTTTAACTGTCAAATCCATTTGTTCTCTAGGCTTCCTCAACTTATTAATCTCATTCCAAAACTTTTTCTTATTTTCAACAAAATTTGCTGATAACATCTCACCCACTCTCTCATCTGCTCTCTTTTACATTGCTTCACCACTCTTTTAACCTCTCTTTTTCTCTCCATATACTCTTCCCTCCTTGCATCACTTCTACTTTGTAAAAACCTCTCATATGCTAACTTTTTCTCCTTACTACTCTCTTTACATCATCATTCCACCAATCGCTCCTCTTCCCTCCGCACCCACTCGCCTGTAACCACAAACTTCTGCTGAACACTCTAACACTACATTTTTAAATCTACCCCATACATTTTCGACCCCATTGCCTACACTCTCACTAGCCCATCTATCCTCCAATAGTTGTTTATATCTTACCCTAACTGCCTCCTCTTTTAGTTTATAAACCTTCACCTCTCTTACTTACTGATTCTATTTTCCTTGTATCCCATCTACCTTTTACTCCCACTGTAGCTATAACTAAAAAGTGATCTGATATATCTGTGGCCCTCTATTAACATGTACATCCTGAAGTCTACTCAACAGTCTTTTATCTACCAATACATAGTCCAACAAACTACTGTCATTACGCCCTACATCATATCTTGTATACTTATTTATCCTCTTTTTTTTAAAATATGTATTACCTATAACTAAACCCCTTTCTATACAAAGTTCAATCAAAGGGCTCCCATTATCATTTACACCTGGCACCCCAAACTTACCTACTACACCCTCTCTGCATGTTTCTCCCACTTTAGCATTTAGGTCCCCCACAATTACTCTCTCATTTGGTTCAAAAGTTCCTATACATTCGATTAACATCTCCCAAAATCTCTCTCTCTCCTCTACACTTCTCTTCTCCAGGTGCATACACGCTTATTATGACCCACTTTTCGCATCCGACCCTTATTTTAATCCACATAATCCTTGAATTTACACATTCATATTCCCTCTTTTCCTTCCATAACTGATCCTTCAACATTATTGCTACCCTTCCTTAGCTCTAACT
>WNWK01018130.1:0-40728 GCA_009830355.1 Cherax destructor | reverse complement strand
AGTAGGAATAGTTTTGAACATGTTACTCCAGCCCCATACCATCCATCATCAAATGGTCTGGCGGGAAAGGGCGGTAAGGACATTGAAGGAAGGTTTACACAAGTTTACAAAAGGTTCTCTCAATACCAGATTATGTAGGTTCTTATATAACCATAGGAAAACTGTTCATTCCTCCACTAATAAGACACCAGCAGAAATGATGTTTCATAGGAATTTCAAAGTCCCTGTATCGGCTGTCAAATGTCATGTTAAAGAGGACAATTCATTGCCTAACATGCCTGCTGGTGACCTTCAAGGAGTAGTGAAGCATTTTGGTAGTTTGGTAACATGATATGGAAAAGGCATATAGATTAGCTCATGCCAAGGTTTAGGAGTGGAGAACAACCACTGATTCCAACAGTACCAGAAGGAGTAAGGAGTGGTTTAGAGGAACTGCCCACAACAGATAATAATGGTAATAAACTTAAAGAGCAGGTTAGCATACAGGGAGAACCTCCTGGGAGGTTTGATAAGGGAACCAGCCGGGTGAGAGAAGAGGAGGCACCTCAGGACAGTGCAAACCCTCCAATTCTCCAGCGTTCCAGCAGAGTTGTCAAACCTCCAGATAGGTTGGATTTATAAGTTGGATGATATAATGTAATTTAGAAAAGGAGGAATGTAAGGGGTTGGGAGCAGTAGGAGGATTGAATACTATGTTTTTTTGGTTCAGTCATTTATAATTGTTTTGTTATTGTCGTTGTTGTTATGGAGCTGCCATAGAAAATACATTGTTATGGTTAATCTATCTTTGATTAACCTAAAACCACTACAGCTAACCTTTCCTATCCAGGTTATCCTGGGTCACTAACCTTCCCCATTCCGGATTATTCTGGGTGGCTAACCCTACGGGTTAAAAATCCGAACAAAATCTTATCTTACCGGGTGGATCAGAGTCAGACGTCCACACCTCACCTGAGTACAGTAACCGGCTTCTCACTACAACCGTGAAGTAATTATCCACAGAGTGGAAAAATGGAGCTGATGACATATTCTCACCTCTTGTAGCCGCAGGGGTCATGTTCCCTCTATCCCTCCTGTCTTCCATTGGTATCATATCCCCCTATCCCTCCTGTCTTCCATTGGTATCATATCCGTCCTGTCTTCCATTGGTATCATATCCCCCCTATCCCTCCTGTCTTCCATTGGTATCATATAACCCATATCCCTTCTGTCTTCCATTGGTATCATATCCCCCCTATCCCTCCTGTCTTCCATTGGTATCATATCCCCCATATCCCTTCTGTCTTCCATTGGTATCATATCCCCCATATCCCTCCTGTCTTCCATTGGTATCAACTGTTGCTTCATAATTCTTAAGCTAGTCATAAGTTTGCCTAAACACTCCAATATAGAAACTGTAATATGCCAATACATCACCTTTACCATTAATATATAAACTAATTGTTAATTTCTTAAATGTTTAAATTCCAGTACCTCAATTTTGTAAACCTAGTTAATCACTACAATTACCTAACCTTACTATCTGTATAATCATTGTGTCACTACAGAGTAAGACCTATCATAAGACTGCCTGAAAAGCCTAGGCATACCTAGGCATATTATTGGCCATCTTGTAATATCTACTTCATAAAATGCATAATTATAAGTACACCCCACCTTGTATATTACCAGAAATAAAGAATTTGAATTTGAATTTTGAATATCCCCCCTATCCCTCCTGTCTTCCGTTGGTATCATATCCCCCATATCCCTTCTGTCTTCCATTGGTATCATATCCCCCCTATCCCTCCTGTCTTCCATTGGTATCATATCCCCCCTATCCCTCCTGTCTTCCTTTGGTATCATATCCCCCCTATCCCTCCTGTCTTCCATTGGTATCATATCCCCCCTATCCCTTCTGTCTTCCATTGGTATCATATCCCCCCTATCCCTCCTGTCTTCCATTGGTATCATATCCGTCCTGTCTTCCATTGGTATCATATCCCCTTATCCCTCCTGTCTTCCATTGGTATCATATCCCCATATCCCTTCTGTCTTCCATTGGTATCATATCCCCCTATCCCTCCTGTCTTCCATTGGTATCATATCCCCCATATCCCTTCTGTCTTCCATTGGTATCATATCCCCCATATCCCTCCTGTCTTCCATTGGTATCATATCCCCCCTATCCCTCCTGTCTTCCTTTGGTATCATATCCCCCATATCCCTTCTGTCTTCCATTGGTATCATATCCCCCTATCCCTCCTGTCTTCCATTGGTATCATATCCCCCTATCCCTCCTGTCTTCCTTTGGTATCATATCCCCCTATCCCTCCTGTCTTCCATTGGTATCATATCCCCCTATCCCTTCTGTCTTCCATTGGTATCATATCCCCTCTATCCCTCCTGTCTTCCATTGGTATCATATCCCCCCTATCCCTCCTGTCTTCCATTGGTATCATATCCCCCATATCCCTTCTGTCTTCCATTGGTATCATATCCCCCATATCCCTCCTGTCTTCCATTGGTATCATATCCCCCTATCCCTCCTGTCTTCCTTTGGTATCATATCCCCCTATCCCTCCTGTCTTCCTTTGGTATCATATCCCCATATCCCTTCTGTCTTCCATTGGTATCATATCCCCCTATCCCTCCTGTCTTCCATTGGTATCATATCCCCCTATCCCTCCTGTCTTCCATTGGTATCATATCCCCCCTATCCCTCCTGTCCTTCAGTATTATCATGCTCCCCACACTCCAAAAAGGTGGTAGTAAAGAAACTGCAAAGAATTACAGACCGATAGCACTAACGTCCCACTTAATAAAAATCTTTGAAATTAAGATTCTTTATTTCAGCGTCTCCTCAGGGAGGTTCCTTGACGCTGGTGAGGGGCTCTTGATCTAGGGAATTGGATCTGTGCTCTGGTTCCCTGAATTGAGCCTGAATACCTTCCATCCCCCCTTCCCATCACATGCGCTGTATAATTCTACAGGTCTAGAGCTCCCCATGATTATAATAATAATACTATTTCAGCATAATACAATGTTGTGTCAAGGGTGAATTGCATCTAGGTGTACACGCAGAAAACATGTAAACTAGATGTAATTCACCTATTCATGCTATATGGATTTTATCAAGTTTAATTCTTTTAAGAATTACAAGTTTGATTATGAGTATAGGTAATGAGGATTGTAGCATATTAATATAATGTGGACACAGTCAATGTTTTTATGGTCGTGAGGATTACAGATACTACTGAGAAAAAGAAGCAAGATCGCCAACCACATGGATACCCTTCAGATGTATAACCCAAGACAACATGAGTTTAAAGCAGGTCACTCCTGCCTCCCACAACTGCTGGATCACTATGACATGGTCTTGGATGGTCACACCTGCCTCTCACAACTGCTGGATCACTATGACATGGTCTTGGATGGTCATTCCTGCCTCTCACAACTACTGGACCACTATGACATGGTCTTGGATGGTTACTCCTGCCTCTCACAACTACTGGACCACTATGACATGTCTTGGATGGTCACTCCTGCCTCCCACAACTACTGCACCACTATGACATGGTCTTGGATGGTCACTCCTGCCTCTCACAACTACTGGACCACTATGACATGGTCTTGGATGGTCACTCTTGCTTCCCACAACTACTGGACCACTATGACATGATCTTGGATGGTCACTCCTGCCTCTCACAACTAATGGACCACTATGACATGGTTTTGGATGGTTACTCCTGCCTCTCACAACTACTGGACCACTATGACATGGTCTTGGATGGTCACTCCTGCCTCTCACAACTACTGGACCACTATGACATGGTCTTGGATGGTCACTCCTGCCTCTCATAACTACTGGACCACTATGACATGGTCTTGGATGGTCACTCCTGCCTCTCACAACTACTGGACCACTATGACATGGTCTTGGATGGTCACTCCTGCCTCTCACAACTAATGGACCACTATGACATGGTCTTGGATGGTCGCTTCTGCCTCTCACAACTACTGGACCACTATGACATGGTCTTGGATGGTCGCTTCTGCCTCTCACAACTGCTGGACCACTATGACATGGTCTTGGATGGTCGCCCCTACCTCTCACAACTACTGGACCACTATGACATGGTCTTGGATGGTCTCTCCTGCTTCTCTCAACTGCTGGACCACTATGACATGGTCTTGGATGGTCGCCCCTGCCTCTCACAACTACTGGATCACTATGACATGGTCTTTGATGGTCGCTCCTGCCTCTCACAACTACTGGACCACTATGACATGGTCTTGAATGGTCGCTCTTGCCTCTCACAACTACTGGACCACTATGACATGGTCTTGGATGGTCGCTCCTGCCTCTCACAACTACTGAACCACTATGACATGGTCTTGGATGGTCGCTCCTGCCTCTCACTACTGCTGGACCACTATGACATGGTCTTGGATGGTCGCTCCTGTTTCTCACTACTGCTGGACCACTATGACAGGGTCTTGGATGGTCGCTCCTGCCTCTCACTGCTGCTGGACCTCTATGACATGGTCTTGGATGGTCGCTCCTGCCTCTCACTACTGCTGGACCTCTAGCTGATGGTCTCTGCCCCTGCTGACCTTATGACTGGTCGATGGCCTCCTGCCTCTCACTACTGCTGAACCACTATGACATGGTCTTTGATGGTCGCTCCTGCCTCTCACTACTGCTGGACCTCTATGACATGGTCTTGGATTGTCGCTCCTGCCTCTCACTACTGCTGGACCTCTATGACATGGTCTTGGATGGTCACTACTGCTGGACCTCTATGACATGGTCTTGGATGGTCGCTCCTGCCTCTCACTACTGCTGGACCTCTATGACATGGTCTTGGATGGTCACTACTGCTGAACCACTATGACATGGTCTTGGATGGTCGCTCCTGCCTCTCATTACTGCTGGACCACTATGACATGGTCTTGGATGGTCGCTCCTGCCTCTCACTACTGCTGGACCACTATGACATGGTCTTGGATGGTCGCTCCTGCCTCTCACTACTGCTGGACCACTATGACATGGTCTTGGATGGTCGCTCCTGCCTCTCACTACTGCTGGACCACTATGACATGGTCTTGGATGGTCGCTCCTGCCTCTCACTACTGCTGGACCACTATGACACGGTCTTGGATGGTCGCTCCTGCCTCTCACTACTGCTGGACCACTATGACATGGTCTTGGATGCAATGGAGGACAAACAAATGCAGATGTAGTATACACAGATTTTGTAAGTCTTCGACAAGTGTGACCATGGTGTAATGGCACATAAAATGTGTGATAAAGGAATAACAGGAAAAGTTTGTAGTTGGATCTATAACTTCCTAATAAATTGAACACAAGGAGCAATAGTAAACAGAGTAAAGTCTGAGGCGGCAAAAGTACAGTACTCGCTCCCATCCTGTTCCTCATCCTCATATCTGACATAGAGATGTAAGCCTTGGCACCCTGTCTTCTTTTGCAGATGATTCCCGAATTTTCATGACAGTGTCCTCCATAATGTCCGCCTGAAAGACTCCAGGCGGACATCAACCAAGTCTTTAATGGGCCGCAGAAAACAATTTGAAGTTCAATGAAGAAAAATTTCAATTTCTCCGATATGGAAAACTCGAGGAAATTAAAAGCGTATCGGAGTATAAACAAATTCCAACAACAAAATAGAGCAAAAAAACTAATGTGAAGGACCTGGGAGTGATAATGTCAGAGAATCTCACTTTCAAAGATCACAATAATGTATCTATCACAGTTGCTAGGAAAATGATAGGAAGGGTAATGAGAACCTTCAAAACTAGGGATGCCAAGCCCATGATGATTCTTTTCAAATCACTTGTTCTCTCTAGGCTGGAATATTGCTGGACACAACGGTCTCTTTCAAGGCAGGCGAAATTGCAGACCTGGAGAATATACAAAGAACTTTCAGGTCACGTATAAATACGATAAGCCCCCTAAATTACTGGGAGCGGTTGAAGTCCCTTGAATTGTACTCCCTGGAATGCAGGCGAGAAGTTACATGACAATATACTTTTGGAATATCCTAGAGGGACAAGTCTCAAATTTGCACACGAAAATCCTTCCCTATGAAAGCAAAAGACTCGGCAGGAGATGCAACATTCCCCCAATGAAAAGCAGGGGCGCCACGAGTACACTGAGAGACAACAAAATAAGAGTCAGAGGCCCAAGACTGTTCAACTTCCTCCTAGCATACATAAGGGGGATTACTAATAGACCCCTAAAGTCAGTACCTGACCAGCCGGGCTGTAGTTCGTACGTTGGTTTACGTGCGGCAAACAGTAACAGCCTGGTTGATCAGACCCTGGTCCACCACGAGGCCTGGTCACAGACCGGGCTGCGGGGGCGTTGACCCCCGAAACACCCTCGACGTATACTCCAAGCATACTTGTATACTCCAAGCATACTTATAGACAGCGCTTTCAGTCTATCTTCACACGATAGTCAGTGCTCTCAGTCTATCCTCGTAGGATGACAGTGCCCTAAGTCTATCCTCATAGGATATACAGTGCCCTCAGTCTATCCTCATAGGATATACAGAACCCTCAGTCTATCCTCATAGGATAGACGGTGCCCTCAGTCTATCCTCGTAGGATATACAGTGCCCTCAGTCTATCCTCATAGGATAGACAGTGCCCTCAGTCTATCCTCGTAGGATATACAGTGCCCTCAGTTTATCATCATTGGATAGACAGTGCCCTCAGTCTATCCTCATAGGATAGACAGTGCCCTCAGTTTATCATCATAGGATAGACAGTGCCCTCAGTCTATCCTCATAGGATAGACAGTGCCCTCAGTTTATCATCATAGGATAGACAGTGCCCTCAGTCTATCCTCATAGGATAGACAGTGCCCTCAGTTTATCATCATAGGATAGACAGTGCCCTCAGTCTATCCTCGTAGGATAGACAGTAGGATATCCAACCCTGTAAAACCCTCAGTGTAAATAAGAGACAGGGCGAGAGAGAGAGAGAGAAGAGAGAGAAGAGAGAGAGAGAGAGGAGAGAGAGAGAGAGAGAGAGAGAGAGAGAAGAGAGAAGAGTACCAAGAGAGCTCTTAACAAAACTCTCCGCCAGTTGAACCACTCTTCTCAGACCAATATCACCTTTATTGCATTTTAAACCAAGTTTATGCCTGACATATATATATATATATATATATATATATATATATATATATATATATATATATATATTTTATATATATATATATATATTGTAATATGAATGTATTATTGTAGTATTGTAGTATTGTAGTATTGTAGTATTGTATTATTGTATTGTATTATTGTAGTATTGTATTATTGTAGTATTGTAGTATTGTAGTATTGTAGTATTGTAGTATTGTATTATTGTAGTATTGTAGTATTGTAGTATTGTAGTATTGTATTATTGTAGTATTGTAGTATTGACAACACTTTGAAAGAGTAGGATAAGATTTTGTTGGGATTTTTAACCTAACCACCCAGGAAACCCAGGTAGGAGGGTTACCACCCAGGAAAGTAGAGTCCCGGATAACCAGGTAGGAGGGTTACCACCCAGGATACCAAGGTAGTGAGGTTAGCCACCCAGGAAACCCAGGGTAGGAGGGTTATCCACCCAGGATAACCCAGGGTAGGGAGGGTTATCCACCCAGGATAACCCAAGGTAGGGAGGGTTAGCCACCCAGGATAACCCGGTAGGGTAGGGTTAACCCACCCAGGATTAACCCAGGGTCAGGGAGGGTTAGCCACCCAGGATAACCCAGGGTAGGGAGGGTTAGCCACCCAGGATAACCCAGGGTAGGGAGGGTTGCCACGCAGGATAACCCAGGGTAGGGAGGGTTCGCCACCCAGGATAACCCAGGGTAGGGAGGGTTTGCCACCCAGGATAACCCAAGAATGTCAGTTCGTCACCAAGGACTGTCTTGTGTTATTTCCATTGTGGTCCTTCAATCTTGTCCCCCAGGATGCCACCCACACCAGTCACCTAACACCCAGGTATCTACTTGCTAGGTGAACAGGACAACAGGTGTGAGGAAAAACTCAATGTTTCCACCCCGCCGGGAATCGAACCCGGACACTCAGAGTGTTAAGAAAGTGATGCAGTGACTATACAATAGTGTGATGCAGTAGTGTATCAGACAACAGTATTGGTGTTGCTGGTAGTGTATTAATACAATCTTGGTATACAGTTATACAGTAGTGTATTTTAAGAGAAGTTATGAATACGAGAACAGGGATTAAAATAATTGAATTTGTCGCTGAAATCCTTGAATAAATCCATGAATAAATCCGTGAATGAACCCTTGAATAAATCCATGAATAAACCCTTGAATAAATCCTTGAATAAATCCATGAATAAACCCTTGAATAAATCCATGAATAAATCCATGAATAAACACTTGAATAAATCCATGAATTAATCTATGAATAAATCCTTGAATAAATCCATGAATTAATCCATAAATAAAAAGATGACTAAATTCTTGAATAAATCCATGAATGAATCCACGAATAAATTATGCTAGACATGTCTGCTGGACATGTCTGCTAGACATGTCTGCAAGACATGTCTGCTGGACATGTCTGCTAGACATGTCTGCAAGACATGTCTGCTGGACATGTCTGCTAGACATGTCTGCTAGACATGTCTGCTGGACATGTCTGCTGGACATGTCTGCTAGACATGTCTGCTAGACATGTCTGCTGGACATGTCTGCTAGACATGTCTGCAAGACATGTCTGCTGGACATGTCTGCTAGACATGTCTGCAAGACATGTCTGCTGGACATGTCTGCTAGACATGTCTGCTAGACATGTCTGCAAGACATGTCTGCTGGACATATCTGCTAGACATGTCTGCTAGACATGTCTGCTGGACATGTCTGCTAGACATGTCTGCTAGACATATCTGCTAGACATGTCTACTAGACATGTCTACCAGACATGTCTGCTGGAAATGTTTGCTGGATGTGTTGGTAGTACATGGTAGTAATAGTAGTACATGACAGTACATGGTAGTACATGACAGTACATGGTAGTACATGACAGTACATGGTAGTAATAGTAGTACATGACAGTACATGGTAGTACATGACAGTACATGGTAGTAATAGTAGTACATGGTAGTAATAGTAGTACATGGTAGTACATGACAGTACATGGTAGTAATAGTAGTACATGGTAGTACATGACAGTACATGGTAGTACATGACAGTACATGGTAGTACATGACAGTACATGGTAGTACATGACAGTACATGGTAGTACATGACAGTACATGGTAGTACATGACAGTACATGGTAGTACATGACAGTACATGGTAGTACATGACAGTACATGGTAGTAATAGTAGTACATGACAGTACATGGTAGTACATGACAGTACATGGTAGTAATAGTAGTACATGGTAGTAATAGTAGTACATGGTAGTACATGACAGTACATGGTAGTAATAGTAGTACATGGTAGTACATGACAGTACATGGTAGTACATGACAGTACATGGTAGTACATGACAGTACATGGTAGTACATGACAGTACATGGTAGTAATAGTAGTACATGACAGTACATGGTAGTACATGACAGTACATGGTAGTAATAGTAGTACATGGTAGTAATAGTAGTACATGGTAGTACATGACAGTACATGGTAGTAATAGTAGTACATGACAGTACATGGTAGTACATGACAGTACATGGTAGTAATAGTAGTACATGGTAGTAATAGTAGTACATGGTAGTACATGACAGTACATGGTAGTAATAGTAGTACATGGTAGTACATGACAGTACATGGTAGTAATAGTAGTACATGACAGTACATGGTAGTAATAGTAGTACATGACAGTACATGGTAGTAATAGTAGTACATGGTAGTACATGACAGTACATGGTAGTAATAGTAGTACATGACAGTACATGGTAGTAATAGTAGTACATGGTAGTACATAACAGTACATGGTAGTAATAGTAGTACATGGTAGTACATGACAGTACATGGTAGTAATAGTAGTACATGGTAGTACATGACAGTACATGGTAGCAATAGTAGTACATGGCCGTACATGGTAGTAATAGCAGTACATGGTAGAACATGACAGTACATGGTAGTAATAGTAGTACATGATAGTACATTGTAGTAATAGTAGTACATGGTAGTAATAGTAGTACATGGTAGTAATAGTAGTACATTGTAGTACATGAGAGTACATGGTAGTAATAGTTGTACATGATCGTACATGGTAGTACATTGTAGTACATGATAGTACATGACAGTACATAGTAGTACATGGTAGTACATATCAGTACATGGTAGTACCTAGTAGTACATAATAGTACATGACAGTACATGGTAGTACATGGCAATATATGGCAGTACATGGTAATACATGGCAATATATGGCAGTACTTGGTAGTACATGGTAGTTCATGACAGTACATGGTAGTACATGATAGTATATGACAGAACATAGTAGTACATGATAGTAATTGACAGTACATGGTAGTAATAGTAGTACATGGTAGTACATGGCAGTACATAGTAGTACCTAGTAATACATGACAGTACATGGTAGTACATGACAATACATGGTAGTACAAGCCAGTTCATGGTAGTACCTGGAGTCTACCTGGAGAGAATTCCAGGGGTCAACGCCCCCGCGGCCCGGTCTGTGACCAGGCCTCATGTTGGACCAGAGCCTGATCAACCAGGCTATTACTGCTGGCCGCACGCAGTCCAACGTACGAGCCACAGCCTGGCAGTACATGGCAGTACATGGCAGTACATGGTAGTACATGACAGTACATAGTAGTACATAATAGTACATGACAGTACATGTTAGTAATGGTAGTACATGGTAGTACATGACAGTACATGGTAGTACATGACAGTACATGGTAGTAATAGTAGTACATGACAGTACATGGTAGTACATGACAGTACATGGTAGTAATAGTAGTACATGGTAGTAATAGTAGTACATGGTAGTACATGACAGTACATGGTAGTAATAGTAGTACATGGTAGTACATGACAGTACATGGTAGTACATGACAGTACATGGTAGTACATGACAGTACATGGTAGTACATGACAGTACATGGTAGTAATAGTAGTACATGACAGTACATGGTAGTACATGACAGTACATGGTAGTAATAGTAGTACATGGTAGTAATAGTAGTACATGGTAGTACATGACAGTACATGGTAGTAATAGTAGTACATGACAGTACATGGTAGTACATGACAGTACATGGTAGTAATAGTAGTACATGGTAGTAATAGTAGTACATGGTAGTACATGACAGTACATGGTAGTAATAGTAGTACATGGTAGTACATGACAGTACATGGTAGTAATAGTAGTACATGACAGTACATGGTAGTAATAGTAGTACATGACAGTACATGGTAGTAATAGTAGTACATGGTAGTACATGACAGTACATGGTAGTAATAGTAGTACATGACAGTACATGGTAGTAATAGTAGTACATGGTAGTACATAACAGTACATGGTAGTAATAGTAGTACATGGTAGTACATGACAGTACATGGTAGTAATAGTAGTACATGGTAGTACATGACAGTACATGGTAGCAATAGTAGTACATGGCCGTACATGGTAGTAATAGCAGTACATGGTAGAACATGACAGTACATGGTAGTAATAGTAGTACATGATAGTACATTGTAGTAATAGTAGTACATGGTAGTAATAGTAGTACATGGTAGTAATAGTAGTACATTGTAGTACATGAGAGTACATGGTAGTAATAGTTGTACATGATCGTACATGGTAGTACATTGTAGTACATGATAGTACATGACAGTACATAGTAGTACATGGTAGTACATATCAGTACATGGTAGTACCTAGTAGTACATAATAGTACATGACAGTACATGGTAGTACATGGCAATATATGGCAGTACATGGTAATACATGGCAATATATGGCAGTACTTGGTAGTACATGGTAGTTCATGACAGTACATGGTAGTACATGATAGTATATGACAGAACATAGTAGTACATGATAGTAATTGACAGTACATGGTAGTAATAGTAGTACATGGTAGTACATGGCAGTACATAGTAGTACCTAGTAATACATGACAGTACATGGTAGTACATGACAATACATGGTAGTACAAGCCAGTTCATGGTAGTACCTGGAGTCTACCTGGAGAGAATTCCAGGGGTCAACGCCCCCGCGGCCCGGTCTGTGACCAGGCCTCATGTTGGACCAGAGCCTGATCAACCAGGCTATTACTGCTGGCCGCACGCAGTCCAACGTACGAGCCACAGCCTGGCAGTACATGGCAGTACATGGCAGTACATGGTAGTACATGACAGTACATAGTAGTACATAATAGTACATGACAGTACATGTTAGTAATGGTAGTACATGGTAGTACATGACAGTACATGGTAGTACATGACAGTACATGGTAGTACATAGTAGTACATGATAGTACATGGCAGTACATGGTTGTAATGGTAGTACATGGTAGTACATAGCAGTACATGGTAGTACATGACAGTACATGGTAGTAATGTTAGTACATGGTATTACATGACAGTACATTGTAGTACATAGTAGTACACGACAGTACATGGTAATACGTGGCAATACATTGTAGTACATAGTAGTACATGAAAATACATGGTAATACGTGACAGTACATGGTAGTAATGATAATACATGAAAGTACATGGTAGTACATGTACTCATCTGGTTGTGTCGTGCAGGTTGCCAGACACAACAAGCTAACATATCAAGGAAAATATTGCAAATTGACCAGTCTTGGTCGTCTTGCAACACTGACCTTCTTGACCAGTCTTGGTCGTCTTGCAACACCGACCTTCTTGACCAGTCTTGGTCATCTTGCAACACTGACCTTCTTGACCAGTCTTGGTCATCTTGCAACACTGACCTTCTTGACCAGTCTTGGTCATCTTGCAACACCGACCTTCTTGACCAGTCTTGGTCATCTTGCAACACCGACCTTCTTGACCAGTCTTGGTCATCTTGCAACACTGACCTTCTTGACCAGTCTTGGTCATCTTGCAACACTGACCTTCTTGACCAGTCTTGGTCATCTTGCAACACTGACCTTCTTGACCAGTCTTGGTCGTCTTGCAACACCGACCTTCTTGACCAGTCTTGGTCGTCTTGCAACACTGACCTTCTTGACCAGTCTTGGTCGTCTTGCAACACTGACCTTCTTGACCAGTCTTGGTCATCTTGCAACATCGACCTTCTTGACCAGTCTTGGTCATCTTGCAACACCGACCTTCTTGACCAGTCTTGGTCATCTTGCAACATCGACCTTCTTGCAAGATTATTACAATTAAAAACATTTATACTGGCAGCATGTTGCAGATAATGTTACTGCAATAACAACAACAACAACAGTAACAACAACAATAACAACAACAACAACAATAACAACAACAATAACAACAACAATAATAACAACAACAACAGCAACAACAACAGCTCAACAACAGCCCAAAGTCACATGTCAATATTTCAGTCCACTTTTATCACTTCTTGCGGTTGAAGGAGAAATAAAGTAGCCGCAGGATGCCGCAGGATGTTGCAGGATGCCGCAGGATGTTGCAGGATGCCGCAGGATGTTGCAGGATGCCGCAAGATGCCACAGGATGTTGCAGGATGCCGTAGGATGCCACAGGATGTTGCCGAATGCCGCAGGATGCCACAGAATGTTGCCGAATGCCGCAGGATGCCACATGATGTTGCAGGATGCCACAGGATGTTTCCGAATGCCGCAGGATGCCACAGGATGTTGCAGGATGCCGCAGGGTGCCACATGATGTTGCAGGATGCCACAGGATGTTGCAGGATGCCGTAGGATGCCACAGGATGTTGCAGGATGCCACATGATGTTGCAGGATGCCACAGGATGTTGCAGGATGCCGTAGGATGCCACAGGATGTTGCAGGATGCCACATGATGTTGCGAATGCCGAAGGATGTTGCAGGATGCCGCAGGATGTTGTAGAATGCCGCAGGATGTTGCAAAATGCCACAGGATGTTGTAGGATACCACAGGATGCTACAGGATACCACAGGATGTTGTAGGATGCCACATAATGTGGCAGGATGCCACAGGATGTTGCAAAATGCCACAGGATGTTGTAGGATACCACGGGATGTTGCAGGATGCCGCAGAATGTTGCAAGATGCCACAGGATGCCGAAAGATGTTGCAGGATGTTGTAGGCTGCCACATGATGCTGCAGGATGTTGCCGGATGCCGGAGGATGTTGCAGGATGCCACAGGATGTTGTAGGATGCCACAGGATATTGCAGGATGCCGCAGGATGTTGCAGGATGCCGCAGAACGTTGCAGGATGCCATAGGATTTTGTAGAACGCCGCAGGATGTTGCAGGATGCCACAGGATGTTGTAGGATGCCGCAGGATGTTGCAGGATGCCACAGGATGTTGTAGGATGCCGCAGGATGTTGCAGAATGCCGCGGGAAGTTGCAGGATGCCGCAGGATTTTGCAAGAGGTTGCAGGATGTTGCAGGATGCCGCTGAATGTTGCAGGATGCTGCATGAAATTGCAGGATGTTGCAGGAGGCCGTAGAATGTTGCAGGATGCCGCAGGACTCTGAGGGATATAAATTTTAATCCTTAAGCCACTAAATAACTCTATAAGATACTTATTCTACTGTGCACTCACCTAATTGTGGTTGCCGGGGTCGAGTCACAGCTCCTGGCCCTGCATCTTCACTGGTCGCCACTAGACCCACTCCCTTTTCAATGAGCTTTATCATACCTCTTCTTAAAGCTATTTATGGATCCTGCTTCCACTACATCACTCTCCAGTTTGTTCCACTTCCTGACAACTCTATGGCTGAAGACATACTTCCTAACATCCCTGTGGCTCATCTTAGTTTTTAACTTCTATTTGTGACCCCGTGTTGCTGTGTCCTCATCCATTCTTCTTTGTTTCTGGTTCTTTGGCTCAACTCCTTGTTTTCCAAAGTCCTTTGCCTTCTATACTTTTTCCATGCTCTATCAGACTTAGCTTTGGCCTCTCCACACCTCCTGGTAATCCATGGGTTCACTCAGGTCTTCCTTTTGTTTCTGTTGCGCATTGGTATGGACTTCTCTGCCTCCCTGCACTTTATGGTCACGTGTTCCATAATTTCATTTACTGTCGTTCCCTCCAGTTCTCTTCGTCACTGCATCTCATGCCTGTGTAGGTTCCCTAGTTTGAAGTTTCGCTTGTGCCATCCTTCTCGTGTTGCTTCACTTTCCACTCTTAACTCTATAATGTATTCAGTGATTAGGACCATTTGATCACTAGCATCAAGGGGCCTTTAATATGTGATATTCTCAGTGTCGAAGCTACTCAAGGTGAATATGAGGTACAGCCTTGCTGGTTCATCCTCTCCCCCCTCTCTCTCTGGTAGTGTCCCTAACAATTTGGTGCATGAAATTTTCCGGTACCACCTCCATCATCGTTTCTCCATCTTCACGTTTCTGGTCCCCCATGTGGCTCCAGGTTTTCCCAGTCAATCTCCTTGTGGCTAAAATCCCCATGATGAGTAACTTTGCCCTGCCAATGTGGGCCCTCTGGCCACCTCAGCTAGTGTATCCACCATTCCTCTAGTTCTCTCAGTGTACTCTTGTCTTGGCCTCCTGCTATTCTGTGGCAGGTTGTACATCACTGCAATTATCACCTTGGGACCCCCTACCATGTAGTCCCTTGCTTCCCTCTGTCCATTCCTCTCAACTCCTCAGAACTCCACTGGTTTTTGATGAGCAGTGCAACTCCTCCTCTGTTCCCTTTATCTTTCCTCGGGATCTGATATCTGATTGGAAGGATCACGTCTATTTTAATCCAGTGAGCTTTGTTTCCCTGAGTGCTATGGTGTCTGGGGATATTCCATGATTCTTTTGTGCTACTCCTCACACTTATTTGTTTTTCATGGTTCTGGTGATGGTTGTGTTTACTAGTTCTTCCGAGTTTTGGCTTCCCTGTGTGTCTCTAGCCTTATTCTCTTTCCTGCCCACTTGTGTTTTTGTGCCCTCTCTCTCAGTTTCTCTCATTCTTTTTGTGTTCTTTTGCAGTCAATGTGCACCTGCTGGCATTGTGGTGAGTTTTTTTTTAGCTGTTTTCTGCTGCAGGATCCTGTTTTGTAATGTTTCTGCCTTGAAAATCAGTTTGACTGGACGAATTTTTTCCTCTCGAATATCCCTCTATTTTTTGAAAATTTGTCAGCTTGCTCATATTATCCTCTCCTGTTTGTTTGAAGATATTTTCAATATCTTTTTCTCCTTTTATCATCTTTGCATGTTCTTCCTTCAGTCTCCTGAAGCCATGAATCATTAGGGACCTCTCCCTCTCATCCTCCCTTTTCATTTTCCTCCATTTCTCTGGGTTTGATTTAAGCAACTCAATTTCTGATTCCCTTAACATTTCCTGGATCTCCAGGTTGGTTGGTCAGGTCTTGATCCACCACAAGGCCTGGTCATGCACCGGGTCGTGGGGGCATTTACCCTTGAAACCCACTCCAGGTATACTGTAGGTAGCTTCCTTTCCCACTCTGTGGCCCCGTGGCCTGGTGGCTAAAGCTCTCGCTTCACACGGTGTGTTGTCCGGGTTCGATTCCCGGCGAGGGTAGAAATATTGGGTGTGTTTCCTTACACCGGTTGTCTATGTTCACCCATCAGTAAAATGGGTACCTGAGTGTTAGTCGACGGGTGTGGGTCGCATTCTGGGACAAAACTGACCTAATTTGCGGGAAATGCTCAGCATAACAAGCGGTTTTCTATATAGTAGTATGTCATTGATGTCAGCTATGGTCTGTATACCTTGTACATGTACTGGTAGAAATAAAGATATTATTATATTATTCTCTTGAGTCGTGCTGTCTGTTCTTCCCTGCCAGACCAGTCTTCCTGGGTCCCTCTTGACTGTTCTTCCCTGCCAGACCAGTCTTCCTGGGTCCCCCCTGACTGTTCTTCCCTGCCAGACCAATCTTCCTGGGTCCCCCCTGACTGTTCTTCCCTGCCAGACCAGTCTTCCTGAGTCCCCCCTGACTGTTCTTCCCTGCCAGACCAGTCTTCCTGGGTCCCCCCTGGTCCCCCCTGACTCTTCCTCTGGCTCTCTGGGATCCCCTTTTTTATATGATACACTAGTTACCATGACATGTAAAGCTTGTGTATGTACTCATCTAATTGTGGTTGCAGGGGTCGAGTCATAGCTCCTGGCTCCGCCTCTTCGCTGATTGCTACTAGGTCCACTCTATCCCTCCTCCATGAGCTTTGTCGTACCTCTTCTTAAAGCTATGTATGGATCCTGCCTCTGCTACATCACTCTCCAGACTATTCCACTCTCAGTATTTTATATGTTGTTATCATGGACTCCCTCTCTTTCCTGTCCTCCAGTGTCGTCAGGTCGATTTTCTTTAACCTCTCCTCGTAGGACATACTCCTTAGCTCCGGGATTAGTCGCGTTGGAAACCTTTGCACTTTCTCTAATTTCTTGATGTGCTTGACCAGGTGTGGGTTCCAGACTGGTGCTGAATACTCCAGTATGGGCCTGACGTACACGGTGTACAGTGTCTTCAATGATTCCTTATTTAGGTGCAGAATGTTATTCTTAGGTTTGCAAGGCACCCAAATGCTGCAACAGTTATTTGGTTGATGTGGGCTTCAGGAGATGTGCTCGGTATAATACTCACCCCCAGATCCTTTTCCTTGAGTGAGGTTTGCAGTTTTTGGCCCTTTCCACTGTACTCTGCTGCGGTCTTCTTTACCCTTCCCCGATCTTCGTGACTTTCCACTTGGTGGGGTTAAACTCTAGGAGCCAGTTGCTGGACCAGGCTTGCAGCCTGTCCAGATCCCTTTGTAGTCCTGCCTAATCCTCGTCCGACTGAAATCTCATCATGTTCACATCGTCTGCAAACAGGGATACTTCCGAGTCTATCCCTTCCGTCATGTCATTCACATATACCAGAAACAGCACCAGTCCTAGGACTGATACCTGTGGAACCCCGCTCGTCACAGGCGCCCACTCTGACACCTCGTCAAGTACAATGACTCGTTGTTGCCTCTCTGAGAGGCATTCTCTGATCCACTGTAGTGCCCTTCCTGTTATCCCTGCCTGGTCCTCCAGCTTTTGCACTAATCTCTTGTGTGGAACTGTATCAAAAGCCTTCTTGAACGAGGCCACGGGGGCGTTGACCCCCGAAACCCTCTCCAGGTATACAGTCCAAGAAAACGCAGTCTACCCACCCCTCTCTCTCTTGCTTTACTGTTTGTGTATGTTTTTTTTTTTTTGTGTGTGTGGATACCTCTCAATAGATACGTGTCTTGATCTATTTGTTGTCTATCGGAAGGTTTAGTAGATAGAGTGTCAATAGACACGTCCCTTGTTGCTGCAGTTACTATCTATCTGATGGTGTAGTAGAT
Source organism: Cherax destructor (assembly GCA_009830355.1). Taxonomy (NCBI): domain Eukaryota; kingdom Metazoa; phylum Arthropoda; class Malacostraca; order Decapoda; family Parastacidae; genus Cherax; species Cherax destructor. Next base: position 22,260 of record WNWK01018130.1, on the reverse strand, counting down.
AGAGCGAGTCTGTGTGGCAGACTTGAGGCAGACGTCAGGGGAATCCCCTCTGAGTAAGACTGACATCTCATACTCTCACTGACTCACACTTGTAGGATTCCCCCTTTCCCCGACTCTCCACTGACTGACTCCCCTATGACTCTTCTGACTCTCCCCTGACTACTTTGGTTACCCTGTGATCACTACCACTGAGGGACTTGTCATATGTAATACCCCTTATGTCATAACCACTGAGGGTGAATACCAGGTCCAGCCTTGCTGGTTCATCCTCTCTCTCTGGTTGTGTCCTCTCTGGTTAAAGTTCCCCTAGACCAGTAGTCTGTCTTGCCCATGTGGGTCCTTCTGGCCACCTCAGCTAGTGTATCCACTATTGAGCTGTTACTTTCATTGTACTCTTGTCTTGGTCTCTTGTTGTTTAGTGGAGGGTTGTATATTACTGTTGTTTAGTGGAGGTTTGTGTATTACTTTTGTTTAATGAAGGGTTGTATATTATTGTTCTTTAGTGGAGAGCTGTACATCACTATTGTTTAGTGGAGGGTTGTATATTACTTACTGTTGTTTAGTGGAGGGTTGTATATTACTGTTGTTTAGTGGAGGGTTGTATATTACTGTTGTTTAGTGGAGGGTTGTATATTACTGTTGTTTAGTGGAAGGTTGTATATTACTGTTGTTTAGTGGAAGGTTGTATATTACTGTTGTTTAGTGGAGGGTTGTATATTGCTGTTGTTTAGTGGAGGGTTGTATATTACTGTTGTTTATTGGAGGTTTGTGTATTACTTTTGTTTAATGAAGGGTTGTATATTATTGTTCTTTAGTGGAGAGCTGTACATCACTATTGTTTAGTGGAGGGTTGTATATTACTTACTGTTGTTTAGTGGAGGGTTGTATATTACTGTTGTTTAGTGGAGGGTTGTATATTACTGTTGTTTAGTGGAGGGTTGTATATTACTGTTGTTTAGTGGAAGGTTGTATATTACTGTTGTTTAGTGGAAGGTTGTATATTACTGTTGTTTAGTGGAGGGTTGTATATTGCTGTTGTTTAGTGGAGGGTTGTATATTACTGTTGTTTAGTGGAGGGTTGTACATCACTGCTATCACCACCTTAGAATCCCTGGGCTTCAGTGTTCCTACTATGTAGCTATCTACTTCCCCTCTGCCCAGTCCTCCCATCTCCTCAAAGCTCCACTGGTTTTTGATAAACAATGCAACTCCTCTGTTTCCTCTATCTTTCCTCAGCATTTGATAACCACTTGGGAAGATCGCAACTGTTATCATCTCCATCAGCTTTATTCTGTGAGTGATATAATGTCTTGGATGCCACTATGATTCGTTCATGCCACAGACACCTAAAGTCAGTGGCTGACCAACCGGGCTGTGGTTCATAAGTTGGATGGCATGCAGACAGCAGTAAGTCTTGTTGACCAGGCCCTGATCCCCCCCCGAGGCCTGGCCATGACCCCCAGAACATCCTCCAGGTATATTTCAGGTATACTCCAGATATACTTCAGGTATGCTCCAGATATACTTCTGGTATACTCCAGGTATAATTCAGGTATACTCCAGGTATGCTCTAGGTATAGTCCAGGTATGTTCCAGGTATACTTCAAGAATAGTCCAGGTATGCTCCAGGTATACTTCAGGTATACTCCAGGTATACTTCAGGTATACTCCAGGTATACTTCAGGTATACTCCAGGTATACTTCAGGTATACTCCTGGTATACTTCAGGTATACTCCAGGTATACTTCAGGTATGCTCCAGGTATACTTCAGGTATGCTCCAGGTATACTTCAGGTATGCTCCAGGTATACTTCAGGTATGCTCCAGGTATACTTCAGGTATGCTCCAGGTATACTTCAGGTATTCTCCAGGTATACTTCAGGTATGCTCCAGGTATACTTCAGGTATGCTCCAGGTATACTTCAGGTATGCTCCAGGTATATTTTAGGTATGCTTCAGGTATACTTCAGGTATGCTCCAGTTATACTTCAGGTATGCTCCAGGTATACTTCAGATATGCTCCAGTTATACTTCAGGTATGCTCCAGTTATACTTTAGGTATGTTCCAGGTATACTTTAGGTATGCTTCAGGTATACTTCATGTATGCTCCAGTTATACTTCAGGTATGCTCCAGTTATACTTCAGGTATGCTCCAGTTATACTTCAGGTATGTGCCAGGTATACTTCAAGTATGCTCCAGGTATACTTCAGGTATGCTCCAGGTATACTTCAGGTATGCTCCAGGTATGCTCTAGGAATACTTCATGTATGCTCCAGGTATACTTCAAGAATAGTCCAGGTATGCTCCAGGTATACTCCATTAGTGTACGATACCTTCAGCTTCTTTTCCATTACTGGGTTCCTGGTCCTTGTTCATGGGTCAGGGGGTGGAAGGGGTTGGTGTGGGTTGAGGGTATGGGTGGGAGGTGAAATTTTGTGAGGCAGTTGTGGGGCAGGTATTTGTACTGTGGGAGTGTGGACTGTTGGTATGGAGTGTGGGTGGTTATGTGGGTGTTGTGTGGGTGGCTCTGGTGGGTGTTCCTCCAGAAGCTAAGCTTCCATGCCTTGTCTCTTTTTCCTGCCTCTGGCACCTTTGTTCCCTCTGCTCCTCTCATTCCTATCTTGTTCTGACCCTCTCCAGGTACATCCACTGCATGATCCTGTCTTGTACCAGTACTGTGGTCATGGTCAGTTTAGTACATGATCCTGTCTTGTACCAGTACTGTGGTCATGGTCAGTTTAGTACATGATCCTGTATTGTACCAGTACTGTGGTGTTGATCAGTTTAACTGGGACAGTTTTCCACCTCCAGTATCTTTTAAGTCTGTGATAATGTGTCAGCTCTTAGTCTGATGCTGTTCCTTCACCTAACTTCTTCCTTTATATGAGGCCTGGTCACAGACCGGGCCTCGGGGCCCTTGACCCCCGAAACCCTCTCCAGGTATACTCCAGGTAATTATCCTTCTCAAATATTTGGCAATAATGTTGAATAATCAGTTATAGCAGGTAAAGAAGGAATATAAATGTATAAATTCAAGGATTATGTGGAGTAAAATAAAGGTTGGATGTGAAAAGTGGGTTATAGTAAGTGTTTATGCACCTGGAGAAGAGAGAAGTGTAGAGGAGAGAGAGAGATTTTGGGAAATGTTGAGTGAGTGTGTGGGGAGTTTTGAACCAAGTGAGAGAGTAATTGTGGTTGGGGATCTTAATGCTAAAGTGGGTAAAAATGTTGTGGAGGGAGTAGTAGGTAAATTTGGGGTGCCAGGGGTAAATGTAAATGGGGAACCATTAATTGAGCTATGTGTAGAAAGAGATTTGGTAATAAGTAATACATATTTTATGAAAAAGAGGATAAATAAATATACAAGGTATGATATAGCACGTAAGGAAAGTAGTTTGTTGGATTATGTATTGGTGGATAAAAGGTTGATGGGTAGGCTTCAGGATGTACATGTTTATAGAGGGGCAACGGATATATCAGATCATTATTTGGTTGTAGCTACAGTTAGAGTAAAAGGTAGATGGGACAAAAAGAAAATGGCAACAGCAAGTAAGAGAGAGGTAAAAGTGTATAAACTAAGGGAGGAGGAAGTTAGGGTGAGATACAAGCAACTATTGGCAGAAAGGTGGGCTAGTGCAAGTAGGAGTAGTGGGGGAGGGGGGGTTGAAGAGAGTTGGGATAGTTTTAAAAATGCAGTATTAGAATGTGGGGCAGAAGTTTGTGGCTATAGGAGGGTGGGTGCACGAGGAAAGAGGAGTGAGTGGTAGAATGAAGAAGTAAAGGGTGTGATAAAAGAGAAAAAGGTAGCTTATGAGAGGTTTTTACAAAACAAAAGTGTTAATAGAAGAGCAGAGTATATGGAGAGTAAAAGAAAGGTGAAGAGAGTGGTGAGAGAGTGCAAAAGAAGAGCGGATGAAAGAATGGGAGAGGCTCTGTCAAGAAATTTTGCTGAAAACAAGAAAAAAAATTGGAGTGAGATAAACAAGGTAAGAAAGCCTAGGGAACAAATGGATTTGTTAGTTAAAAACAGAGTAGGGGAGTTAGTAGATGGGGAGCTGGAGGTATTGGGTAGATGGCGGGAATATTTTGAGGAGCTTTTAAATGTCGATGAAAAAAGGGAGGCGGTAATTTCATGTACTGGCCAGGGAGGTACAACATCGTTTAGGAGTGAAGAAGAGCAGGATGTGAGTGTGGGGGAGGTGCGTGAGGCATTACGTAGAATGAAAGGGGGTAAAGCAGCTGGAACTGACTGGATCATGACAGAAATGTTAAAAGCAGGGGATGATATAGTGCTGGAGTGGTTGGTATTTTTGTTTAATAAATGTATGAAAGAGGGAAGGTACCTAGGGATTGGCAGAGAGCATGTATAGTTCCTTTATATAAAGGGAAGGGGATAAAAGAGAGTGTAAAAATTATAGGGGAATAAGTTTACTGAGTATACCAGGTAAAGTGTATGGCAGGGTTATTATTGAAAGAATTAGAGGTAAGACAGAGAGTAGGATTGCAGATGAGCAAGGAGGCTTTAGAGTGGGTAGGGGATGTGTAGATCAAGTGTTTACAGTGAAGCATATATGTGAACAGTATTTAGATAAAGGTAGAGAAGTTTTTATTGAATATATGGATTTAGAAAAGGCATATGATAGAGTGGATAGGGGAGCAATGTGGCAAATGTTGCAAGTGTATGGAATAGGTAGTAAGTTACTGAAGGCTGTAAAGAGTTTTTATGAGGATAGTGAGGCTCAGGTTAGGGTGTGTAGGAGAGAGGGAGATTACTTCCCGGTAAAAGTAGGTCTTAGACAGGGATGTGTAATGTCACCATTGTTGTTTAATATATTTATAGATGGGGTTGTAAAAGAAGTAAATGCTAGGGTGTTGGGGAGAGGGGTGGGATTAAATTATGGAGAATTAAATGCAAAATGGGAGTTGACACAGTTACTTTTTGCTGATGATACTGTGCTTATGGGAGATTCTAAAGAAAAGTTGCAAAGGTTAGTGGACGAGTTTGGGAGAGTGTGTAAAGGTAGAAAGTTAAAAGTGAACATAGATAAGAGTAAGGTGATGAGGGTATCAAACGATTTAAATAAAGAAAAATTGGATATCACATTGGAGAGAGGGATTATGGAAGAAGTAAATGTTTTCAGATATTTGGGAGTTGACGTGTCAGCGGATGGGTTTATGAAGGATGAGGTTAACCATAGAATTGATGAAGGAAAAAAGGTCAGTGGTGCATTGAGGTATCTGTGGAGACAAAAAACGTTATCCATGGAGGCAAAGAAGGGAATGTACGAAAGTATAGTGGTACCAACACTCTTATATGGGTGTGAAGCATGGGTTGCAAATGCTGCAGCGAGGAGGAGGCTGGAGGCAGTGGAGATGTCCTGTCTAAGGGCAATGTGTGGTGTAAATATTATGCAGAAAATTCGGAATGTGGAAAATAGGAGAAGGTGTGGAGTTACTAAAAGTATTTGTCAGAGGGCTGAAGAGGGGTTGTTGAGGTGGTTTGGTCATTTAGAGAGAATGGATCAAAGTAGAATGACTTGGAGAGCGTATAAATCTGTAGGGAAAGGAAGGTGGGGTAGGGGTCGTCCTAGAAAAGGTTGGAGGGAAGGGGTAAAGGAGGTTTTGTGGGCGAGGGGCTTGGACTTCCAGCAAGCATGTGTGAGCGTGTTAGATAGGAGTGAATAGAGACGAATGGTTTTTGGGACATGACGATCTGTTGGAGTGTGAGCAGGGTAACATTTTGTGAAGGGATTCAGGGAAATCAGTTAATTGATTTAGTTGGACTTGAGTCCTGGAAATGGGAAGTACAATGCCTGCACTTTAAAGGAGGGGTCTGGGATAGTGACAGCTGGGAGGGACAATTCTCAGCTGTCGTATCTGAGCTCCTCTGCAAAGACAGTGATTATGTATGAGTGTGGTGAAAGTGTTGAATGATGATGAAAGTATTTTCTTTTTGGGGATTTTCTTTCTTTTTGGGGATTTTCTTTCTTTTTGGGTCACCCTGCCTCGGTGGGAGACGGCCGACTTGTTAAAAAAAAAAAAATATGTGAATCATCAGTGACCTCTCTCTCTCTCTCTCTCTCTCTCTCTCTCTCTCTCTCTCTCTCTCTCTCTCTCTCTCTCTCTCTCTCTCTCTCTCTCTCCTCTTCTCACTGTCTTTTCTTTCATACTTTTCTATTTGATTTGATCAACTCCTTTGTCGTTCTCTTCTCATCTCCTGGACCTCGTGTTGTCTGATAATATTTCCACACAGTCTCCCTAGCTCCTTCCCTTCCTTCAGTCCCCTCACTGTTGTTCCTTCAGTCCCCTCACCTGCTACTGTTGTTCCTTCAGTCCCCTCACCTGCTAATGTTGTTCCTTCAGTCCCCTCACCTGCTACTGTTGTTCCTTCAGTCCCCTGACCTGCTACTGTTGTTCCTTCAGTCCCCTCACCTGCTAATGTTGTTCCTTCAGTCCCCTCACCTGCTACTGTTGTTCCTTCAGTCCCCTCACCTGCTACTGTTGTTCCTTCAGTCCCCTCACCTGCTACTGTTGTTCCTTCAGTCCCCTGACCTGCTACTGTTGTTCCTTCAGTTCCCTCACCTGCTACTGTTGTTCCTTCAGTCCCCTGACCTGCTACTGTTGTTCCTTCAGTCCCCTCACCTGCTACTGTTGTTCCTTCAGTCCCCTCACCTGCTACTGTTGTTCCTTCAGTCCCCTCACCTGCTACTGTTGTTCCTTCAGTCCCCTCACCTGCTACTGTTGTTCCTTCGGTCCCCTCACCTGCTACTGTTGTTCCTTCAGTCCCCTCACCTGCTACTGTTGTTCCTTCAGTCCCCTCACCTGCTACTGTTGTTCCTTCAGTCTCCTCACCTGCTACTGTTGTTCCTTCAGTCTTCTTACCTGCTACTGCTGTTCCTTCAGTTCCCTTACCTGCTACTGCTGTTTTCTCAGTCCCCTCACCTGCTACTGTTGTTCCTTCAGTCCCCTCACCTACTACTGTTGTTCCTTCAGTCACCTCACCTGCTACTGTTGTTCTTTCAGTCCCCTTACCTGCTACTGTTGTTCCTTCAGTTCTCTTACCTGCTACTGTTGTTCCTCCAGTCCCCTCACCTGCTACTGTTGTTCCTTCAGTCCCCTCACCTGCTACTGTTGTTCCTTCAGTCTCCTCACCTGCTACTGTTGTTCCTTCAGTCTTCTTACCTGCTACTGCTGTTCCTTCAGTTCCCTTACCTGCTACTGCTGTTTTCTCAGTCCCCTCACCTGCTACTGTTGTTCCTTCAGTCCCCTCACCTACTACTGTTGTTCCTTCAGTCACCTCACCTGCTACTGTTGTTCTTTCAGTCCCCTTACCTGCTACTGTTGTTCCTTCAGTTCTCTTACCTGCTACTGTTGTTCCTTCAGTCCCCTCACCTGCTACTGTTGTTCCTTCAGTCCACTTACCTGCTACTCTTGTTCCTTCAGTCCCCTTACCTGCTACTCTTGTTCCTTCAGTCCCCTCACCTGCTACTGTTGTTCCTTCAGTCCCCTCACCTACTACTGTTGTTCCTTCAGTCCCCTTACCTGCTACTCTTGTTCCTTCAGTCCCCTCACCTGCTACTCTTGTTCCTTCAGTCCCCTTACCTGCTACTCTTGTTCCTTCAGTCCCCTCACCTGCTACTGTTGTTCCTTCAGTCCCCTTACCTGCTACTGTTGTTCCTTCAGTCACCTCACCTGCTACTGTTGTTCTTTCAGTCCCCTCACCTGCTACTCTTGTTCCTTCAGTCCCCTCACCTGCTACTCTTGTTCCTTCAGTCCCCTCACCTGCTACTGTTGTTCTTTCAGTCCCCTCACCTGCTACTCTTGTTCCTTCAGTCCCCTCACCTGCTACTGTTGTTCCTTCAGTCCCTTCACCTGCTACTGTTGTTCCTTCAGTCCCCTTACCTGCTACTCTTGTTCCTTCAGTCCACTTACCTGCTACTGTTGCTCCTTCAGTCCCCTCACCCAGCACTGTTGTTCCTTCAGTTCCCTCACCTGCTACTGTTGTTCCTTCAGTCCCCTCACCTGCTACTGTTGTTCCTTCAGTCTCCAAACCTGCTACTGCTGTTTCTTCAGTCCCCTCACCTGCTACTGTTGTTTCTTCAGTCCCCTCACCTAATACTGTTGTTCCTTCAGTCACCTCACCTGCTACTGTTGTTCTTTCAGTCCCCTTACCTGCAACTGCTGTTCTTTCAGTACCCTCACTTACTGCTGTTGTTCCTTCAGTCCCCTCACCCAGAACTGTTGTCTCTCCAGTCTCCTCACCTGCTACTGTTGTTCCTTCAGTCCCCTCACCTGCTACTGTTGTTCCTTCAGTCCCCTTACCTGCTACTGTTGTTCCTTCAGTCCCCTCACTTACTGCTGTTGTTCCTTCAGTCCCCTCACCTGCTACTGTTGTTCCTTCAGTCCCCTTACCTGCAACTGCTGTTCTTTCAGTCCCCTCACCCAGCACTGTTGTCTCTCCAGTCCCCTCACCTGCTACTGTTGTTCTTTCAGTCCCCTCACCTGCTACTGTTGTTCCTCCTACCATCACCCACCTAGGCTGCTAACATCATCCTTCTGGGCTGCTACCATCACCCACATGGGCTGCTACCATCACCCACCTGGGCTGCTACCATCACCCACCTGGGCTGCTACTATCACCCACCTGGGCTGCTACCATCATCTACCTGAGCTGCTACCATCATCTACCTGAGCTGCTACCATCACCCACATGGGCTGCTACCATCACCCACCTGGGCTGCTACCATCACCCACCTGGGCTGCTACCATCACCCACCTGGGCTGCTACCATCATCTACCTGAGCTCTACCATCATCTACCTGGCTCTACCATCACCCACCAGGGCTGCTACCATCACCCACCTGGGCTGCTACCATCATCTACCTGAGCTGCTACCATCACCCACCTGGGCTTCTACCATCATCCACCTGGGCTGCTACCATCACCCACCTGGGTTGCTACCATCATCCACCTGGGCTGCTACCATCACCCACCTGGGCTGCTACCATCACCCACCTGGGCTGCTACCATCACCCACCTGGGCTGCTACCATCACCCACCTGGGCTGCTACCATCACCCACCTGGGCTTCTACCATCATCCACCTGGGCAGCTACCATTACCCACCTGGGTTGCTACCATCATCCACCTGGGCTGCTACCATCACCCACCTGGACTGGGCTGCTACCATCACCACCGGGCGCACATACCCACCTGGGCTGCTACCATCACCCACCTGGGCTGCTACCGTCACCCACCTGGGCTGCTACCATCACCCACCTGGGCTGCTGCCATCACCCACCTGGGCTGCTACCATCACCCACCTGGGCTTCTGCCATCACCCACCTGGGCTGCTACCATCACCCACCTGGGCTGCTACCGTCACCCACCTGGGCTGTTACCATCACCCACCTGTGCTGCTACCATCACCCACCTGGGCTGTTACCATCACCCACCTGGGCTGCTGTTATCACCCACCTGGGCTGCTACCATCACCCTCCTGGGCTCCTAACACCATACACCTGGGATGCTACCATCACCCACCTGGACTGCTACCTTCATCCACCAGGGCTGCTACCATAACCCACCTGGGCTGCTACCATCACCCACCTAGGCTTCTACCATCACCCACATTGGCTCCTAGCATCACCCACTTGGGCTGCTAGCATCACCCACCTAGGCTTCTACCATCACCCACCTAGGCTTCTACCATCACCCACTTGGGCTGCTACCATCACCCACTTGGGCTGCTACCATCACCCACCTAGGCTTCTACCATCACCCACCTAGGCTTCTACCATCACCCACTTGGGCTGCTACCATCACCCACCTGGGCTGCTACCATCACCCACCTGGGCTGCTACCATCACCCACCAGGGCTGCTACCATCACCCACCTGGGCTGCTACCATCACCCACCTGGGTTTCTACCATCACCCACCTTGGCTGCTGCCGTCACCCACCTGGGCTGCTACCATCACCCACCTGGGCTGCTACCATCATCCACCTGGGCTGCTACCATCACCCACCTGGGCTGCTACCATCACCCACCTGGGCTGCAACGATCACCCACCTGGGCTGCTACTATCACCCACCTGGGCTGCTACTATCATCCACCTGGGCTGCTACCATCACCCTCCTGGGCTCCTACCATCACCCACCTGGGCTGCTACCATCACCCACCTGGACTGCTACCTTCATCCACCAGGGCTGCTACCATAACCCACCTGGGCTGCTACCATCACCCACCTGGGCTGTTACCATCACCCACCTGGGCTGCTACTATCATCAACCTGGGCTGCTACCATCACCCTCCTGGGATGCTACCATCACCCACCTGGACTGCTGCCATCATCCACCTGGGCTGCTACCATCACCCACCTGGGCTGCTGCCATCACCCACCTGGGCTGCTGCCATCACCCACCTGGGATGCTACCATCACCCACCTGGGCTGCTACCATCACCCACCTGGGCTGCTGCCATCACCCACCTGGGATGCTACCATCACCCACCTGGGCTGCTACCATCACCCACCTGGGATGCTACCATCACCCACCTGGGATGCTACCATCACCCACCTGGGCTGCTGCCATCACCCACCTGGGCTGCTACCATCACCCACCTGGGCTGCTGCCATCACCCACCTGGGCTGCTACCATCACCCACCTGGGCTGCTGCCATCACCCACCTGGGCTGCTGCCATCACCCACCTGGGATGCTGCCATCACCCACCTGGGATGCTACCATCACTTAACACAACATTGTTAATGGATTTTCTTCACTCTTTATCCTAGCTTGTAGGATGTCATTCCTGTGATAGGATAAACTAGCTATTTAATAACTGCTGGAAGACTTTCAATCTCTGTACTTCGTGTGTATAGACAGCTGTGTGTGTGTGTGTGTGTGTGTACACCAGACACGTACATGTCTGCTTGAATACCCTTGTTGGCTTCTTGCCTGCCAGACGCACAACTCATCCACCATAACCCCATCATTTTTGCTAAAAAACCGGAATCCCATCATGCCCATGAATGCCTATTAATGTATGGCATTGAACCTTCCATTCTCAAGAAACAAACCCCATTAGTACCCATTCCCTACGTGATATAGGAGAGTAGATGAATCCAGCTTTTAATCTATGTATATAGTCCTTTAAATTGTTTTAAATTATATGTTTTTTATTTAGTTGTAAGTAGGTGCTTAGATGGAGTGTTTGTGTGTAAAGTGGATGTGTATAGATGTATGAGTATAGTTTGCATGAGTGATGGGCGGTACGACAACAGAGAGAGCGGGTGCGGGCAACGTGGTGGTGGATCAATGCTCAGCTCGTCACTTGTGAGTGAGACCTCGTCTAAGGGGGATTCTAGCCGCTCCTCCTCCTCATAAAACCCCCCCTCCGTGACACCCACTTCCCCACCTACATCACTGGATCTACCCACTGGCTAGCTGCCCTGGAGCTAGAGCCTCACACCCACTGAGATACAGCCCCAGGGGACGCGTCCCCCCCCCAGTGCTGTTTTTGTTTGCGAATTTTTTTCGGTGAAAAGCGAAAAAAAAATTTTGCCGCGAAAAAAAGTGATGTGGCGGCTGTTGTTGTTGTTTGTTGTTGTTGTTGTTGGGGGGGAGAGTGATGGGGGTGAGGGGGACCCCGTGGGGTGTGCTCCAGCTGTCAAGTATCTCCTCAAGAACCAGCTGGTGGACCAGGACCACCTGGCGCGTCTACCAGGCCAAGGTGAACCTCACTGCGGTCCACTGGACCAATCACCTGTATTAACCTTCCAGTGCGGTCCACTGGACCAATCACCTGTATTAACCTTACCTTCCAGTGCGGTCCACTGGACCAATCACCTATAACCTCCCAGTGTGGTCCACCACTGTACCGGCCAGTTATGTTAACCTCCCAGTGCGGTCCACCACTGTACCACTCACCTATGTTGACCTCCCAGTATGATTCACTGGACCAGCCACCTATAACCTCCCAGTGCGGTCCACTGGACCAGCCACCTATATTAACCTTCCAATGCGGTCCACTAAACCAACCACCTATATTACCCTTCCAGTGCGGTCCACTGGACCATCTAAATATCCCAGTGTGGTCCACCACTGTACCAGCCACCTATATTAACCTAGTGCGGTCCACCACTGTACCAGCCACCTATATTAACCTTCCATTGCGGTCCACTGTACCAGCCACCCATGTTAACCTCCCAGTGTGGTCCACCACGACCATCCACCTATGTTAAACTCCCAGTGCGGTCCACTGTACCTGTCACCTATGTTAAACTCCCAGTGCGGTCCACTGTACCTGCCACCTATATTAACCTCACAGTGCGGTCCATCAATGGACCAGCCACCTACTCAGTCCCTTTGGTCCACTGGACCATCCACCTATATTAATATCCCAGTGTGGTCCTCCACTGGACCTACCTCTTATAATAATTTAATGCGGTCCACACTGGACCAACCACCTATATTAACCTTCCAGGTCCACCACTGTACCAACCACTTATGTTAATCTAGCTAATATAGATGGTTGGTCCACCACTGGACCAACCACCTGTTTTTACCTTTGTGGTCCATTAACCTCCCAGCACCAGTAACCTCTGGTCCATCACTGGACCTATATGGTCCATTATGTTTTCATTTCCATTATCTCAGTCTCATTCCTTATCTCAGTCCCATTCCTTATCTCAGTCCCATTCCTTATTTCTCAGTCCCATTCCTTATTTCTCAGTCCCATTCCTTATTTCTCGGTCCCATTCCTTATCTTCTTAGACCCATTCCTTATCCTCTCTGACCAATGTCTTAGTCTTCCATTCCCGTTTTAGTTTTATAGCTAACCATTTCTTAGTCTAACGTTCAATTTTCAACACACAAAACACACACACACACACACACACAAAACACACACACAAACACACACACACACACAAACACACACACAAAACAACACACACAAAACACACACACAAAACACACACAAAACACAAACAAACACACAAACACACACACACAAACACACACACAAAACACACACACAAACACACACACAACAAACACACAACACAAAACACACACACACAAACACACACACACACAAACACACACACACACAAACACACACACACACAAACACACACACACACACAAAACACACACACAAAACACAAACAACACACACACAAAAACACACACACACAAACACACACACAAACACAACACACAAAACACCACACAAACACCAAAACACACACACACACAAAACACACACACACAAAACACACACACAAACACACACACACACACAACACACACAACACACAAACACACAACACAACAACACACACAAAACACACACACACACAAACACACACAACACAAAACACACACACACACAAACACACACACACACAAACACACACACAAAACACACACACACAAAAACACACACACACACAAAACACACACACACACAAAACACACACACACAAACACACACACACACAAAACACACACACACAAAAACACACACACACAAAACCACACACACACACAACACACACACACACAACAACACACACACAAACACACACACACACAAAACACACACACACCAACACACACACACCAAAACACACACACACCAAAACACACACACACACACAAAACACACACAACACACCAAACACACACACACACACCAAACACAAAACACACACAAAACACACAACACACACACACACACTCAAAAACACACACACACACATCAAAACACACACACACACAACACACACCCAAACACACACAAAACACACACACACTCAAAACACACACACACTCAAACACACACACACATCAAAACACACACACACACACTCAAAACACACACACACACTCAAACACACACACACACACTCAAAACACACACACACACTCAAAACACACACACACACACACACTCAAAACACACACACACTCAAAACACACACACTCGAAACACACACACACACTCAAAACACACACACACACACACTCAACACACACACACACACACACACTCAAAAAACACACACACACACACACACATCAAAACACACACACACACACACTCAAAACACACACACACACACACTCAAAACACACACACATCAAAACACACACCACACTCAAGACACACATAAAACATTCACATCACACACTAAAAACCACCACACTAAAACACACACACATCAAGCCACAAACACACCACAAAACACACACATCTACACACACACACATAAACTATCATCAGTGAAAAGCCACACTGATAAAACCAAGTCTCCAGGCCCACTAAAAACCAGCCCATGCACTAAAAACAACCACACTAAAAACACCAAGTCTCCAGGCCCACTGATATAAACAACTCCAGTGCCCACTGATATAAACAAGTCTTCCAGTGCCCACTGATAAAACCAAGCTCCATGCCACACTGTTAAACCAGTCTCCAGTGGCCCACTGTATAAACCAAGTCTCAGGGCCCACTATATAAACGCACCAATCTTCCAGTGGCCCACTAAATAAACCAAGTCTTCAGTGGCCCACCGATTAAACCAAGTTCCAGTGGCCACTGATAAAACATCTCACACTAACACCAGGCCACTGAATAAACAACCTTCCAGTGGCAGATAAAACCAACTCAAACCACCATATAAACCACACTTCAGTCAATAAACCAATCTCCAGTGGCCCACTGATATAAACAGCTTCCAGTGGCCCACTGATATAAACCAAGTCTTCCAGTGGCCCACTGATATAAACACAAGTCCCAGTGGCCCACTGATATAAACCAAGTCTTCCAGTGGCCCACTGATATAAACAAGTCTTCCAGTGAGACCCACAATGATATAAACCAAGTCTTCCAGTGGCCCACTGATATAAACCAGCCTTCAGAGGCCCACATATAAACCAAGCTCCAGTGGCACTATATAAAACACACTTCAGTGGCCACTGATAAAACCAAGTCTTCCAGTGCCCACTGATATAAACCAAGTCCTTCCAGTGGCCCACTGATATAAACCAAGTCTTCCAGTGGCCCACTGATATAACCCCAAGCTTCCAGTGGCCCACTGATATAAAACCAAGTCTTCCAGTGGCCCACTGATATAAACTCAAGTCTTCCAGGGCCCACTGATATAAACCAAGTCTTCCAGTGCCCACTGATATAAACCAAGCTTCCAGTGGCCCACCGATATAAACCAAGTCTTCCAGGGCACACTGATATAAACCAAGCTTCCAGTGGCCCACTGAATAAACCAAGTCTTCCAGTGGCCCACATATAAACCAAGCCTCAGGCCCACTGATATAAACCAAGCTTCCAGTGGCCCACTGATATAAACCAGCTCCAGTGGCCCACTGATATAAACCAAGCTCCAGTGGCCCACTGATATAAACACAGTCTCCAGTGGCCCACTGATATAAACCAAGCTCCAGTGGCCCATGATATAAACCAATCTCCAGCCACACTGATATAAAACCAAGATCTTCCATGCCACGAATAAACCAAGTCATTCCAGTGGCCACTGATATAAACCAAGTCTTCCATGGCCCACTGATATAAACCAAACATCTTCCAGTGGCCCACGTATAAACCAAGTCTTCCAGGCCACTGATATAAACCAAGTCTTCCAGTGGCCCACTGATATAAACCAAGTCTTCAGTGGCCCACTGATATAAACAAGTCTCCAGTGGCCCACTGATATAAACAAGTCTTCCAGTGGCCCACTGATATAAACAAGTCTTCCAGTGGCCCACTGATATAAACCAAGTCTTCCAGTGGCCACTGATATAAACCAAGTCTTCCAGTGGCCCACTGATATAAACCAAGCTTCCAGTCCCACAATAAACTAACTTCCAGTGGCCACACTGATAAACCAGCTCCAGTGCCCACTGATATAACCATCCAGTGGCCCACTGATATAAACCAAGTCTTCCAGTGGCCCACTGATATAAACCAAGTCCTCAGTGCCCACTGATATAAACCAAGTCTTCCAGTGGCCCACTGATATAAACCAAGTCTTCCAGTGGCCCACTGATATAAACCAAGTCTTCAGTCCCACTGATATAAACACTTCCAGTGGCCCACTGATATAAACCAAGCTCATGGCCCACTGATATAAACACTTCCAGTGCCCACTGATAAACCAATCTTCCAGGCCACTAAAAACAAAGTCTTCCAGTGGCCCACGATATAAACCAAGTCTTCCAGGCCCACGATATAAACCAGTCTTCCAGTGGCCCACTGATATAAACCAAGTCTTCCAGTGGCCCACTGATATAAACCAGTCTTCCAGTGGCCACTGATATAAACAAGTCTTCATGGCCCACTGATATAAACCAGTCTTCAGTGGCCCACTGATATAACCAGCTTCAGTGGCCCACTGATATAAATCAAGTCTTCCAGTGGCCCACTGATATAAACCAAGTCTTCCAGTGGCCACTGATATAAACAAGCTTCCAGTGGCCCACTGATATAAACCAAGTCTTCCAGTGGCCCACGATATAAACCAAGTCTTCCAGTGGCCCACTGATATAAACCAAGTCTTCCAGTGGCCCACTGATATAAACATCATGCCACGATAAAACCAAGTCCAGTGGCCCACTGATATAAACCAAGCTTCCAGTGGCCCACTGATATAAACCAAGTCTTCCAGTGGCCCACTGATATAAACCAAGCTTCCAGTGGCCCACTGATATAAACCAAGTCTTCCATGGCCCACTGATATAAACCAGTCTCCAGTGGCCCACTGATATAAACCAAGTCTTCCAGTGGCCACTGATATAAACCAAGTCTTCAGTGGCCCACTGATATAAACCAAGTCTTCCAGTGGCCCACTGATATAAACAGTCTTCAGTGGCCACTGATATAAACCAAGTCTTCCAGTGGCCCACTGATATAAACCAAGTCTTCCAGTGGCCCACTGATATAAACCAAGTCTTCCAGTGGCCCACTGATATAAACCAAGTCTTCCAGTGGCCCACTGATATAAACCAAGTCTTCCAGTGGCCCACTGATATAAACCAAGTCTTCCAGTGGCCCACTGATATAAACCAAGTCTTCCAGTGGACCACTGATATAAACCAAGTCTTCCAGTGGACCACTGATATAAACCAAGTCTTCCAGTGGACCTTACCTTGAAGGATCACAGCAATGTCATTATCACGTCTGCTCGGAAAATGATAGGATAAATAACTAGAACTTTCAAAACTAGATATGCCAAGTCAATGATGATCCTATTTAAGTCACTTGTTCTCTCTAAGCTGGAGTACTGCTGTACACTGCCGGATCTGGAGAATGTCCGGAGAACTTTCACTGTTTGTATAAGTACAGTCAAGCACCTTAATTACTGGGAACTTTCCAAGTTCCTTGACTTGTACTCCCTGGAACGCAGGCGAGAGATGCATCATAATTTACACATGGAAAATCCTAGAGGGACTGGTCCCAAATCTGCACACTGAAATGACTCCTTATGAAAGCCAAAGACTCAGCAGACACTGCAACATAACCTGCAGTGACAAGCAAGAGTGTAGTGAGAAGACTGAGACAACAGTGTCAGGGGACCAAGACTGTTCAACAACCTCCCAGGGTTGTCACTCAACACTAATGGTGACAGTGTAGACTTTTACCACTGTCTAACAATTGTAACAATCATTGTAGCAAGCACTGTATAACCACTGTCTAACAACCACTGTCCAATAACCACTAACCACTGTCTAACAACCACTGTCCAATAACCACTGTCTAACAACCACTGTCCAATAACCACTGTCTAACAACCACTGTCCAATAACCACTGTCTAACAACCACTGTCCAATAACCATTAACCACTGTCTAACAACCACTTGTTAACTACCATCTTTCCTGTAATATTTGAATGTCTGATAAATCTTCAAAAGTTCCAGTAGACTAGGCCTACACACATAGCCTAATTGGCATTCATTATCCTAATTATTTCTTTTGATTATATTAATACCCTAATTATTATAATTTAGTCGCTAAGTCTCATTAAGAACCTTCGTAGATGAACCTCACAGAAAAAGAAACACATCCACCATCACTTATTCAATGGCTGTCATTTACACTTGCTAATTGTTAATTATTTCTTTCGCAGGTGAGTCTCCTGTGGTGTCCAGGTGAGGTAGTAGGCGCAGGTGAGTGTTGTAGTTACCATTTGTGCTTGCAGAGGTCGATTCACCGCTTATCTCGTGGGAGGTGCCTTTAGGCCAGTATGGATATACCTCCTCCACTTAGTAATACTACCAATAATAATAATAATTATTATAAGAACATAGAGGAACACTGCAGCAGGTCTATTGGCCCATACTAGGCACGTCTTTCTCAAACCCACTAACAAAAATATTTGTCCAACCCATAATTCAATACTACTCAGGTAACAAGCTCTTTTGATTATAATATATAATAATATCAGGTAACAAGCTTTGATAAACCTGTCGTAAATGATATAAAACACTGACACGTGAAGCAGTTGGGTGTTTATATTGATGAAACATTTCACCTACACACTAGGCTTCTTCAGTCAAATACAGAGGCAGTTGTAGTAGTGGAATAAAGATGTAATCAGTCCATCAACCTGGTAGGAAAAGTATTTGAGGTGGTCAGTCCCTCAGCTTGGAGAAGAGTTCAGCACCATGGAGCTGAGGTGGTCAGTCCCTCAGCCTGGAGAAGAGTACAGCTCCATGGAGCTGAGGTGGTCAGTCCCTCAGCCTGGAGAAGAGTACAGCTCCATGGAGCTGAGGTGGTCAGTCCCTCAGCCTGGAGAAGAGTTCAGCTCCATGGAGCTGAGGTGGTCAGTCCCTCAGCTTGGAGAAGAGTTCAGCACCATGGAGCTGAGGTGGTCAGTCCCTCAGCCTGGAGAAGAGTTCAGCTCCATGGAGCTGAGGTGGTCAGTCCCTCAGCTTGGAGAAGAGTTCAGCACCATGGAGCTGAGGTGGTCAGTCCCTCAGCCTGGAGAAGAGTACAGCTCCATGGAGCTGAGGTGGTCAGTCCCTCAGCCTGGAGAAGAGTACAGCACCATGGAGCTGAGGTGGTCAGTCCCTCAGCTTGGAGAAGAGTACAGCTCCATGGAGCTGAGGTGGTCAGTCCCTCATCCTGGAGAAGAGTACAGCTCCATGGAGCTGAGGTGGTCAGTCCCTCAGCTTGGAGAAGAGTACAGCTCCATAAAGCTGAGGTGGTCAGTCCCTCAGCTTGGAGAAGAGTACAGCTCCATGGAGCTGAGGTGGTCAGTCCCTCAGCCTGGAGAAGAGTACAGCTCCATGGAGCTGAGGTGGTCAGTCCCTCAGCCTGGAGAAGAGTACAGCTCCATGGAGCTGAGGTGGTCAGTCCCTCAGCCTGGAGAAGAGTACAGCACCATGGAGCTGAGGTGGTCAGTCCCTCAGCCTGGAGAAGAGTACAGCACCATAGCTGAGGTGGTCAGTCCCTCAGCCTGGAGAAGAGTCAGCTCCATGGAGCTGAGGTGGTCAGTCCCTCAGCCTGGAGAAGAGTTCAGCTCCATGGAGCTGAGGTAGTCAGTCCCTCAGCCTGGAGAAGAGTTCAGCACCATGGAGCTGAGGTGGTCAGTCCCTCAGCCTGGAGAAGAGTCAGCACCATGGAGCTGAGGTGGTCAGTCCCTCAGCCTGGAGAAGAGTTCAGCACCATGGAGCTGAGGTGGTCAGTCCCTCAGCCTGGAGAAGAGTTCAGCACCATGGAGCTGAGGTGGTCAGTCCCTCAGCCTGGAGAAGAGTTCAGCACCATGGAGCTGAGGTGGTCAGTCCCTCAGCCTGGAGAAGAGTTCAGCCCATGGAGCTGAGGTGGTCAGTCCCTCAGCCTGGAGAAGAGTTCAGCACCATGGAGCTGAGGTGGTCAGTCCCTCAGCTTGGAGAAGAGTTCAGCACCATGGAGCTGAGGTGGTCAGTCCCTCAGCTTGGAGAAGAGTACAGCTCCATGGAGCTGAGGTGGTCAGTCCCTCAGCTTGGAGAAGAGTTCAGCACCATGGAGCTGAGGTGGTCAGTCCCTCAGCCTGGAGAAGAGTTCAGCACCATGGAGCTGAGGTGGTCAGTCCCTCAGCCTGGAGAAGAGTTCAGCACCATGGAGCTGAGGTGGTCAGTCCCTCAGCTTGGAGAAGAGTACAGCACCATGGAGCTGAGGTGGTCAGTCCCTCAGCTTGGAGAAGAGTTCAGCTCCATTGAGCTGAGGTGGTCAGTCCCTCAGCCTGGAGAAGAGTTCAGCTCCATGGAGCTGAGGTGGTCAGTCCCTCAGCCTGGAGAAGAGTTCAGCACCATGGAGCTGAGGTGGTCAGTCCCTCAGCCTGGAGAAGAGTACAGCACCATGGAGCTGAGGTGGTGAGTCCCTCAGCCTGGAGAAGAGTTCAGCTCCATGGAGCTGAGGTGGTCAGTCCCTCAGCTTGGAGAAGAGTTCAGCTCCATGGAGCTGAGGTGGTCAGTCCCTCAGCCTGGAGAAGAGTCCAGCTCCATGGTCTGGAAGATAAGGTCCCAGACCAGAGAGCTGAACACTAGACAAGTCTTCACACGAAGATACCTGCTAGCATTTTGTAACTGATATAACCTTATCGTACCTACTAGTGAAGCTGTGTATAGTACTAGTAAGTAGGTTATTGACCTGCCTCTCATGTGAGTGGGCAGGTGAGGTACACCAGGTGGCCAGCCAGAGAGTGGATAACAACAGGTGAACCACCTAACAGGTGAGGTACACCAGGTGGCCAGCCAGGGATAACAGGTGAACCACCTAACAGGTTCAAAACAGGTTCCTCAACAGTAAGACAATGGACTTGGTTTCAGATTTCTTAATTTTTTTCAGATTTCTTCAGGTGAATGAACGTTGATGACCTGTTGTGTGTGTGTGGAATGTTACCGTGGAATGATTGATGTACTAGTGGAATGATTGATGTACTAGTGGAATGATTGATGTACTAGTGGAATGATTGATGTACTAGTGGAATGTTTATGTACTAGTGGAATGATTGATGTACTAGTGGAATGATTGATGTACTAGTGGAATGATTGATGTACTAGTGGAATGATTGATGTATTAGTGGAATGATTGATGTACGAGTGGAATGATTGATGTACTAGTGGAATGATTGATGTACTAGTGGAATGATTGATGTACTAGTGGAATGATTGATGTACGAGTGGAATGATTGATGTACTAGTGGAATGATTGATGTACTAGTGGAATGATTGATGTACTAGTGGAATGATTGATGTACTAGTGGAATGATTGATGTACTAGTGGAATGATTGATGTATTAGTGGAATGATTGATGTACTAGTGGAATGATTGATGTACTAGTGGAATGATTGATGTACGAGTGGAATGATTGATGTACTAGTGGAATGATTGATGTACTAGTGGAATGATTGATGTACTAGTGGAATGATTGATGTACTAGTGGAATGATTGATGTATTAGTGGAATGATTGATGTACGAGTGGAATGATTGATGTACTAGTGGAATGATTGATGTACGAGTGGAATGATTGATGTACGAGTGGAATGATTGATGTACTAGTGGAATGATTGATGTACTAGTGGAATGATTGATGTACTAGTGGAATGATTGATGTATTAGTGGAATGATTGATGTACTAGTGGAATGATTGATGTACGAGTGGAATGATTGATGTATTAGTGGAATGATTGATGTATTAGTGGAATGATTGATGTACTAGTGGAATGATTGATGTACGAGTGGAATGATTGATGTACTAGTGGAATGATTGATGTACAGTGGAATGATTGATGTACGAGTGGAATGATTGATGTACTAGTGGAATGATTGATGTACTAGTGGAATGATTGATGTACTAGTGGAATGATTGATGTACTAGTGGAATGATTGATGTACTAGTGGAATGATTGATGTACGAGTGGAATGATTGATGTACTAGTGGAATGATTGATGTACTAGTGGAATGATTGATGTACTAGTGGAATGATTGATGTATTAGTGGAATGATTGATGTACTAGTGGAATGATTGATGTACTAGTGGAATGATTGATGTACGAGTGGAATGATTGATGTACGAGTGGAATGATTGATGTACGAGTGGAATGAAACATACACACACACATACAACACACACACACATACAACACACACACATACAACACACACACATACAACACACACACATACAACACACACACATACAACACACACACATACAACACACACATACAACACACACACATACAACACACAC
>WNWK01018129.1:0-40737 GCA_009830355.1 Cherax destructor | reverse complement strand
TTTAATGAGGGGAGACAAACCTGTATTTTTCTACATGATTGGGGGATTGCTGGTTTTTTTTTCTGCCCATAAACACAGAAGATAACAGGTATATCTTTACTTTTACTTACATTGGGTCACATAAAATGCTTGTACACGTTTATGTTACCACTCATCTGATTTTTCTTTGATTTTATTTTAATGTTCTTGTTTTTAATTTTCCTTTCATATCCATGGGTAAGTGGAATAAAAATTTTTACCCCCTAAGCCATGGGTGTTGTGTCAACTAAAATGCCGAGAGAAACTGGCTGGAAACCCCCTTTTCCTATAGCTTACTAAAAATAAAGAAACCCGTTAAAGGGGGATGTTTGAAAGGCATGGATGTTTCTAATTTATGAGGAGAAAAGTTAGACAGTTTCAGTGGGGAGAAATAAATGGGATTGCGGAATATCTGGGACCTAAATGCTGAAGTGGGAAAAAATTTTGAAAATTAGGTAAATTTTGGGTGACAGTGGTAAATGCAATGGGGGGGCCCAATTGAACTATGTGAAAAGGTTTGGTAAAAATTATTTTATAAAAAAAGAGAATAAGTATAAAGATATGATGCAGCACTTGAAAGTAGTTTGTTAATTATATTTGGTGGATAAAGGTTGATGGGTAGGCTTCGGGATGTGATGTTCATTGGGGATCATTATTTTTTGTAGCTACAGTTAGAGTAAAGGTAGAGGGGGGAAAAAAAAATGGAAACACAAGTATGAGAGAGGTGGTTTATAAACTAAGAGGGCGGAATTTAAAGGTGGATAAAGCAACTATTGGCAAAAAGGTGGGCTGTACAAGTATGGGTAGTGAGGGAATTGAAGGGGGTGAATATTTTTAAAAATGCAGTGTTGGGGCGGGGCAGAAGTTTGTGGCTATGGAGGGTGGGTACAGGGGGAAAAGAGGAGGATTGGTGGAATGAAAAGGGTAAAGATAAAAAAAAAAAAGTCGCTTATGAGGTTTTTAAAAACAAGGAGGAGCCTAGGCAGTAGGTGTCGTGTCTAAGGGCAATGAGTGGTATAAAAAAATTTTCAGAGAATTCTTGTGTGGAAATTAGGAGGAGTTGTGAGTTACTAAAATATTAAAAGAGGGGTGAAGAGCTGTCATTGAGGTAGTTTCGTCATTTAAAAACAAAGTAGAATGACTTGGGGAAACATAAAAAGTGAGGGAAGGGGAAAAGAGTAGGGTATTCCAGGAAAGGTTGGAGGGGGGGTAAAGGAGGCTTTGTGGGCGAAGGGCTTGGACTTCCAGCAATCTTGCTTGAGTGCGTTAGATAGGATTAAATGGAACGAATGATTCTCGGGACCTGACGAGCTGTTGGAGTGTAGCAGGGTAATATTTTGTGAAAGAATTCAGGGTGTTTGGTGGGACATCTAAACTGTCGCATCTGAGCGCCTCTGCAAAGACAGTGATTATATATCACTAGTCAACAATTTTTGAAAAGTTGTATGCTTCTTAAATGAGATTAGTTAATTCTTATATATTTTCATGTCCTGAATCCAAATACAACCTTGAAAAATGCTTATTGGCTATAGGTTTATAGATCAAGACATATAATATTTATTATTGTATTATAACATTCAAAATGTGTCAGTATAATTTAAACTCTAATCCTACCTACTCTCTGCCTTTTTGCTTGACGCTTATAGTGGGCTGAAGAATCATTTCTTGCCAATGTCCAGGAAAAGTCCCTCAGCATTCTTGTGCCCCATTTGCCCTGGTATCATTTTCCATGGTTGAAATATCTTGATGAAACCTTTCATCATGTTCGTCATGAACTGCCCAACACTTCGCGGGAAAAAAAGTCTAAATGTGATTCGAAAAAGTAGATTTTAAGTGACATGTTATATCCCATGTTCTTGTAAGTCTTAATGAGGTTTTCCACCAATTCTTCGTAGTTGCCTTCCCTTCTGTTTCCCAGAAATCCCTTCGCCACTCTAATAATAATAATAATATATTTACTACAAGTACATGTACAAGGTATACAGGCCTAGCTGACATCAATGACATACTTCTATATAGAAAGCTCCTTGTTATGCAAAGCATTTCGGACAAATTAGATCAGTTTTGTCCCAGGATGCGACCCTCCAGTCGACTACCACCCAGGTACCCATTTTACTGATGGGTGAACATAGACAACCGGTGTAAGGAAACACGTCCAATGTTTCCACCCTTCCCAGGGAATCGAACCGGACATTCACCGTGTAAAGGGAGGCTTTTGCCGTCAGGCCACGTAACTGAATGCTTCCAAGCAGCTTTCTCCTCCCCATGAAGGTCTGATTCAAAGTCACCATCTATAAGAAGCTCTCGAATCTGAGGACCATTGAAGACTCCCTCTCTTATCTTAGCGTCGCTCAGTGAGGGAATTTTGATGTTAAATACTTGAATCCCTGACCGGTTTGTCCATAGTTTTTCATGAGCCCCAATTTTATGTGTATTGGTGGTGGCAAAATTTTGTTTGCTTCAATGAGATGTGGATGTTGAATATCCCAGGTTGCAATGATTGACGAGGTGGCCAGTCTCTCCTCATGTAGCGGCAACCTCTTGCATGGCTGTCCCATTCACATAGGAAGCAGCAGTACTTGCAAGACCATCACAAGAGCAACAACCTTTAAGTCACCACAGAGCTGCCATTGATGTCCATCATATTTCATACATTGCAACATATGCTTTATATTCTCATAAGTTACTTTTATATGTGGTTCATAGCCCACAGGAACTGATGGTATATTATTGCCGTTATGCAGCAAGACAACTTTCAGACTCGTTTTTGATGAATCTATGAACAGCTTCCAGTGACTGGGTTCGTAGTCGATGCCAAGTGCTTCCATCAGACCATTAATATTGTTGCACCCCACTAAATCACCTTCCATTAGGAAGAAATTGTTGAACTGCTGCTGACGGTCACGAAATTTTGAAATCTTCACATCAGCTGCTAGGAGATTCCACTGTTGAAGACGAGAGCCCGGCAGCTCTGCCTTATTTTTGGGTAGTTGGAGATCCCTGACACGGTCATGGAGTTCCCTTTTTGTTATGAGATGTGTCCTATAGGAGTGTGCTTCATCAAAGTTTCAGTCACTGTGTAATCCAGCACTGTCCTCCTCTTCTTCCTCCTCAACACTTCCTTCATCTGACTCGAAGGATACCCAAGTTGGTGCATCAGGAACAGGTAGACCTTCTCCATGTGGAACTGGGCGAATAGTTGATGAATGTTTGGATATTCAATGGACCCTTTTTTTTCTTTGACAAGCCCTTTTGTACTGGAGGTACCATGCAGAAATAACAATTGTTGGTATGGTCTGTTGCTCCAGCCATGTCATTGGCACAGCAAAAGAAATTCCTTTCCTCTTCCTGTTCAACCATTGGCGAAGGTTAGTAGCACAATTGTTGCAGCATATGTGTGTGGAACCCAGTTCTTATCCTGGTCGCCAATCTTGATAATATGCCTTTCTAACATAGCAGTTGATACAAAGGTCACCTCAACAAATGTAGCAGAAGTTATCTTCACTATTCACACAAGTACGAGGCATCTGAAAGAAAAAAACAAACAACTAGAAGATAAACAGAAAATTTATTCATTAATTTATCATTATAATACAGATCATGACAGCTAAGCAGAAGTATTTATATCATTCAGTAGGAAAATAAAATTAATATAATATGCCTTACATGCATATCATTAGCTTGCTCAGCGAATATTTATTATAAGTTTAAAAAGTATTTGGCTAAGAAAATCACCAACCTTTCACCTCAAAATATAAACTTGGAGAGCACAAGCACCTTGTATGACTGCTGGAACAATAATGAAGGTCAGTGAGACTGTGAGTGTTGGTAAGAAACACACTGCCGCAAGCCTGTTGCAACCTGTTGTGACACGTAGGTCTATATTGAAAAGTAGACCTAACAAACAATTTTAACCATTATATTCATTATCAGTGACCTAAAATTAGTTGTAAATTGCTACTCTGGTCTCGGAAACATTTAGGTTCTTGACCAGTGAATTATGTGTGAATGATGGTGGAAGTGTTGAACGATGCTGAAAATTTTTCTTTTTTTTTTGGTTACCCTGTCTCGGTGGGAAACGGCCAACGTGTTAATATATATATATATATATATATATATATATATATATATATATATATATATATATATATATATATATATATATATATATATATATATATATATATATATATATATATATATATATATATATATATATATATATATATATATATATATATATATATATATATAGGAATGCTTTAATAATAGACAGAATACATCAATGGAAAACATGAACATGAATAAAATGGTACAATATATCAAAGATTATGAATCTCCTCCAGCTCCTCCGAAGCCGGACGCGAGCCAAGTATGCTCGCCTCTGGATGGCCACGCTGAGACGCTGGAACATGAACGTGGCTGCCCTTGGGTCCCTGGTGGTGTCGATGAGTCTGGAACCCAGTTCTTTAAGGAAACGTGTTGCATTTTTTCCCCACGCTCCCAAGGTCTCTGATCAAACTGGGACAAATTGATACTGTTGGCTTATATCCCTGTACTTGCCGATCTTGTACTCCTCTCTGTGGTCAGCAGCTCCTTCCTGTCGCCCGACACTGTGATGGATGTAGGTGTAAGCCAGTGTCGACACACAGGTATAATCCCATGCTAAGAGCTTGCCATTCTTCCAAGGATAGATGGTGATCCCGTCGGGGCGGTTTGCTGGGTTGTGGGCGTTGTTGGCTGCTAGTGATCGAGGTTCTCTCTCGGCTGGGCATCCAGCTGTAGCAAGGGTTCTCTTTATGATGTCGTTGACCTCATTGTGTCTTGCATGCCAACCCTTGGTTTTAGAACAGTTAAGACCATGTAGACCATATTGGTCGGCTTGCGCATTGCTGCAAATACACGTATATTCCGTGTGAATAGGGGCAGCAAGGCGCAGAGCCACTGCAATACGAAGGGTCTTAGGGTAGAGGCGTGTTCCCTTGGCCGAAATGTGAACTGTTTGTAGGAAGTCCCCAGAGTGATGTGCACTCACAGCTAGGAGACGGGCAGTCTCCCTGTCTGATGTTACGGCCCTAAGCATATTGGCAAGTATCTTTTCAGCAATGGGGCCGTCCCAGCTTGACTGTTTGTAGGCCTGTTCTTCACTAGGTTTTGGTGTTGGAGCAGCAAGAGTCTCCCATTCAGTGATGGCACTGGTGTAGCTAGGGTCCTGTATTGCTGCTGAATCACTGAGGTTGTCTGGAGGAATTTGTTTTATTAGCTCAGTTGATGCTATGGAAGAGGATAAGAAAGCTGGTAGGGCAATCTGGGAGGATTTGCGTACTCCCAGCCCCCCAAGTCTGACTGGAAGTGAGGCTTGCAACCACTGTCCATCATCGAGGGAAAGATTCAATACACTCTCTAGCATGGTCTTGAGGAGAGAGTCATATTCCTTGAGTTTCGGGCTGCTGAAGGCTGGGGAACATCTCAGGAAGTATGTAAGTTTTGGGATTGACAGGCACCTGGTGAGTAGGTAGAAGGCATCATGTGTATCGATGTCTTTCATCCTACCTTCCATCGTCCTGAGGTCTGAGATTTTTTTTTCCAGGACCAGATCGATGGCATTGGGCCCAAGAGGAGCACCAAGGAGAGTGCTGTTGGCTGGATCAATGGCTCGTGCCCTGGTAAAACAGCCCTAATGTCCTGGATCATCTGTGGATTGGTGGAAACTATCTCACATTTGGTGGGGTTTAAAGATAGGCCCAGGCTCTCTACCATATCTTTAATTTTCCTGATGTCTCCTAGGAGATTGTGTGTGTGTATATATATATATATATATATATATATATATATATATATATATATATATATATATATATATATATATATATATGCAAAAAGATCACAGTAAACAGGTGATATCAAAATATGCAAGACAATCACTGTGAAAAAATAGAGGAATTCCAAGCGCTTTCGTGACTACTCACATTATCAAGGAACTAATGTGAGTAGTCACGAAAAGCCTGGAATTCCTTATTTTCATAGTAGTTCTTTATATATATATATATATATATATATATATATTTATATATATATATATATATATATATATATATATATATATATATATATAATATATATATATATATATATATATACATGTATATAGGTATATATTATTACATAATATGGTACAAAAGATTTAAGATATACATTGTTGATATAAAGATGGCATATACAGTACACGAGATATGAGAGATACATGTCTAGTACATATTGTTACGTGTTTGTCACTGATTATAATGTAAAAATCTCATCCAGCTTCTCAGAGCTGGGGCACTTGCCCAAAATACAGCAGGCATTACCCCTCAGAACAGCAGCGCTGAGTTGCTGGAACAGAAAACTAGCTGCCCTGGGATCCCTAGTTACCCTGTTAAGTCTTTTCCCCAGCTCCTTGAGGAACTTAGATGCACTCTTTCCCCATGATCCAAGGGTCTCCGAGCCTTTGGGAACAAACATATAATGATGGGCAAGTTCTCCGTATTTTCTCGACTTTTGGGACTCCCTGAAGCTGGCAGCTGCCCCTCCTTCCCCCCTGGTGTATTGGAGATAGGTATCAGCCAAGGTAGATGCACATGTGTAGTCCTACACCACCTGCTTGCCATCTGGAAAGGCTTGAAGGGTGATACCATCTGGACGCTTTTGGCTGCCATCAGATCTGCATAGTTGGGGTGGCTCCCTTACTGCTGGGCATCCGGCTGTTGTGAGGCTCCTCCTGATAATGTTATTAACCTCTTCATGTCTTGCAATCTTTCCGTCGGATTTACGATACACAAGCCCATGGTACCCGAATCGGTCTGCTGCTTCTCTGCCACAAATGCACCTGTGTTCGGCGAGAATAGGGGCGGCAAGTCGAAGGGCAACACCAATGCAGTTGGGAACAGCCAACAGAAAGTCCCCTGCATGAGGAGCTCTCACTGCCAGGAGGCGGGCAGCATGAAATGTCCTTCCTATATCCTTCCCTGACACACTCTGAAGCATTGCAGAAGCTATATTCTCTACTATTGGGCCATTCCAGTGCTACTGTTTGTAGTTGTTGGGAGGAGCAGGCCTGGTTACAGAGCCTGTTAGATTATCCCAGATCCTGGCTCCGTCAATGAACTTTTGGTCATGGGCTCCAATCTTGTCCTTAAGATGTTCAGGGAGAATCGCTGCTACAAGCCCTGTGGATGCAATGCATCTGTGATGACTTGCGGACACCAGTGCCTCCTAGTCTGACTGAGAGTGTAGCTTGGTCCCACTGCCCATCTTCTAGAGTAAGGTTAAGTACTTTAGTAAAGATCTGCCTCAGGATACTGTCATGAAGGAGCACATCTTATTAAATATGTCAACCTGGGCAGACTCAAGCATTTTGTGAGAAGGTACAAGGCATCATGGGTGTCAAGATTGCCTATTCGTTGTTCCATTCTCCTCAATTCTTCCAGTTTCTTCCTGAGAATTGTGTTAATGGCATCGCTTCCCAGAGGTGCTCCAATCAAGACACTATTTGTAGGGGCAATGACTTATCCTCCTGGTGGTTTTGATCTCACTGCATCTATCACTTGTTGATTGACTGAGATGATTTCACATTTGGATGATTCAGGATGAGACCCATTTCCTGTCCCTGTGTCATCACCTGTGTAAGATCATCTAGAAGGGACTTCTTTGTACCTGCTAATGTGCCATCATCCAGGAACAAGATGTTTAGCTCACTGGTCATTCTGAATGTGATTTCCCTAACCGATATACAGAAGAGAAAAGGTGCAAGAGGATCCCCTTGCTGGACACCCTCTGATGATGTGATTTCATGCTGTCCAAACAGGAGTATTGATTCCTTGGTATATCCAGCTGAAACAAAAGGAAGAGACCAGAGAAATGTTCTTGTACAGCTGCTAATACCACGTCTCTTTTCAGGAGATTAAATGCATTCTTGAAATCTAATTTTACTACTGCATTGTCCTCAAACAGGTTGTCGATATATGCCCTTGTTGCATGAACCGCTGCTTCACTTCCTTGAGAGACCCCAAAGTCAAGCTGGTTTTGTTGAAGCATCATGGCCGCCTCTGCACAAATACTTCCGACAGCAGCTTTAGAAACGAGGTGGCGAAAAGTGTTACCCACTGCGATTGGCCTAATTCCTACATCCTTCTTTTTAAGGGCACAAAGTGATGCACCAAAAAAGAAAGGTTTAATTTCATCAGAAATCAGACCAGCCAAGGAATTGTTGACGAACCTTGTGATTTCTGAAAGCAGTGTCTCTGCAATCTCCCCGATAACTGGGTTAACCATTTTCTTTAAATGCTGGTGCCTTATTCCAGTGTAAACCCCAGCAGAGCCGGACGGGAATGACATTATTGCTTTGTAAATGTCCGAGTCTTGCACAATCAATGGTTCCACAGTGGGGACAGAGGTGTTGGAACTGTTGGTGCCCCTGGTTTCCTTGGCAGGGTGCTTTCCTCTAAGTGCTTCAGCAGTGTCAGCATCCCTGGGGGCAACTGTATCTTCTCTGGTGATAATTCTGATTGCTCCCGCTGTGTTGTTCTCTTCAACCTCTTCACTTTTCTTGCTCACTTGGACTCTGATTTTTTCGCCGTCAGTGGAGTGAGTGGGGGTTCTGCCTCTCCCATTTTTGCATTGATTGGGAAGGTGAATGAGGTTATCAGCTCTAGGAAAGTCTCTTAAGGATTTAATGATCACTGAGGCTAGCCTCTTTCCCCTTCTTTCCGGCACAGTTAAGCAGACATTGCCAAAAAGTAGCAAGTTGTGCCATGCCTTGATGGTTGGTGGAGCATTTAGGATAGCAGAACCATCTTTTACTTTTATTAAGAGGTCTGTCAGCTGCGTGTGGACGGGCTGCTTGCCTCTCCTAGTATTGCCAGCTGTGCCATTTCCCTGGCTGATCGCTTGCTCCTGACTGCCATTCATCTGGCTAGGTAGACTGTAGGAGTGGAGTGCGACATGCTGGATGGGTATGGTCCGTACAGGCGTTCAATGTGAATGTGGAATTGAAATTAATTCTGTAGGCATCTTTACGTCGCCAAAAAGGAATACGAGCATGCAAGAAAATAATTGATTTTAAGGAATATTTATGCAGAATATGTGAAGGCAGTTTGACCAAAAAATTACTGTTAAAAATCACGCTAGGAAATGTGATTACAAGACTGTACATATAGAACAATACTGCGAAGCTGGAAATCGAACTCCCGATATTTGAGCACATCTTCCGGGAAGCCAGCTTAAATGTGCTGGCATCAGTGGTGACATGTCCAGTGGTACTGTGCAACTGATGTTTGAAGCATTAATGGCGGAGTGGACTAAAGTGTCTTGAAATTTTGGCAGACTTCCTGGGAGACGTGCTAAAATATCAGTGGTTTGATTCCTGGCTAGTCTCAGTATTTTTATTTGCTTAATACCACTGGGCACTGTGTTGGGTTGTTGGGTACATTTGCTAATAAACGCATTATGTATATATTCAAGATCTTCACAATATTTCTAACCATTTCTTTGTTTTCAGCCGATTCTATCAAGGAGCATATGACCTTTCTGAAGCACGTGGACATCATCTGATGATTCAGGAGTAATACAGACCCCAGTCTGTTGGCTGCCGTTATGGGGTGAGTGTTTGAGTAGAAATTTCAGGAGGTGGGTGAGGAAGGGCGTGACCTAGTTGTTGATGTTTCCTCCGTCGCCGTGACAGAGTAACCCTGGGTTCTGTGACACTGCAGCATCCTCTGGACGAGACTGCTGCTCAGTGGCTGTAGACTTCTCTTCTTGGAAGCAATATCAAATGTTTTATTGAAGCCTTGAACCGTGTAAACCAGTTATGACAATCTTCCTTTCTTAATCTCCGCTCCCCAGCCATAGACCTCCAATAGTTTGTAAGACAGGCTGTGCATTACGTAATCCCTACAACCTAGCCATCATTCATGAGGCCTAAAAGATTCCTTAACTCTATTATAGTTTTAATTATGGTCTTTTTCTTCCCCGCAGGTCGATAACAATTGATGATAAACAATTACACTTAATCTCAGATATACACATAGATCTGAAAACACATCTGCCTTTGAACTGACTCAAGATTGTCTACAACCATGCAACGTGTTGATCAACATTGCCAGGAGACGGCAGACCAAAAACACAGAGGTAAACACCGTCAAAAGGCAACTAATCTCCAACAGGCAATTGCCAACAATCAACAAGCTGGCGAGCGCCTAGAAGTTGGCACTGCACCCGAAACCAAGGTACATCGTTGTCAGGAATGTCAGTTGTCATATCCCACAGCGTCAGGGCTGACAAAACACATGAAAATTCATAATCCAAACAAGCCCTACAAGTGTCATGACTGTGATAAGAAATTTGTTACCAAAACGGGTCTCGATATTCACAAAAGAAATCATACTGGTGAAAGACCATACAAGTGTACGGAATGTGTGAAAGCTTTTACAACAAGATCAGTTCTCATTATGCATATGAGAGGCCATACAGGGGAGAAACCTTACGAGTGCAACATTTGTCATGCAAGATTCACTCAAAGTGCACCTTTAGCCGATCACATGCGACGTCACACAGGTGTAAAACAATTTCAGTGTTCGGTTTGTAAGAAAGAATTTATTACTAGATTTGATTATCGAAATCACATTAAGGTGTGTCATGGAACAAGTAAATTTCAATGCGCATTCTGTCATAAGTTTTTTCCTAACAGAAATGTTTTACAACTTCATATACAAATTCACACTTGTGACAAGCCTTACGAATGCGCAGAATGTGGAAAACATTTTGTCAGCAAACCTAGTTTGACAAATCATATAACTATAAAACACTCGTATGAAAAGCCTTTCAAATGTGACATTTGTAGTAAATGTTATGCCACTAAATCAACCTTAAACGCACATACTAACACTCATTTCCGTACAGGCGTTCAATGTGATTGTGGAATTGAAATTAATGCCGCGAGGCATCTATTGCGTCACCAAAATGGGATACGAGCATGCAAGAAAAGAATTGCTTTTAAGGAATATTTATGCAGAATATGTGGAAGGCAGTTTAACATAAAGGGGACTGTTAGAATACACGCGAAGAAATGTGATTACAAGACTGTCCATATAAGTTTCTTCTGTGACTTCTGCCATGAGGAATACAAAACATTTGAAGCTTTGGTAAGACATTTGTTTGAGCATTGTCAACCTGGGAGTTGTAGTTATGAAGACTTATTGAAGGAAACGACTGAAAATAAGTTTTACAACCCGGCTATAATTGTGCAGAAATGCAACACATTTATGAATCAGCTTGGTGACGCTTCTCACATTCAAACAGCTGGTACAAAAAGTCAATTGGGTGACGAGATATTTGTTAATAAACAAAATGTTACCCACCATACCTCAAGTTCTTCAGCATACTTTGCGCCATCTGCTAAAACCCCAAGCCTAGTTGCAAACCTTGCACTACCTGTCAATAACAACTGTGCAACTGCGACTCAAAACCCATGTGAACAATCTGGACCAAATGTGGCCAATTACAAAACAGCTAGGTTCAAACAATCCCCCGTAAGCGTTGCATCAGTTATAAACAACAGAGCAGTTGATGCCTCAAGACTGCCAACAAGCCTTGCGCCAAATGTCAACATCTACAGGTCAGATAGAACATATCAGATCAAACGTCCTGCAAACAATGTACCATTTGATAGCAACTGTAGACAAAGTGGGGTTACTAGCCCGCCTGCAAGTCTAGTACCTGCCGTGGGCAACTATAAGACATGCAGAAATGAATCCATCATGCATGGAAGTAATGCATACAAAAGCAAAACACAAAATTTAAAAAAGTTAGGAGACAACAAATCTATTGATCACATTGGCCAAATAAAGAGCCGGATGCAGATAAATCCAACTGAGCAGGATCATTATTTCTCTTACTACAACACTCTCCAGACATACACAGATGCAGCCCAACATCAGTATTCAAGAGGCAACCGTACTGATACCAGGAATCACCAGAATATAACTATCGCTAATGTTGCACCATTGATCAACACTGATATAGTCTATGAAGTTGTGAAAGGTGAAGAAATAGAGGTCGAGGAATACTATCCAACGACTGGATTTGGAACACAGATGTATAAGGAAAGTAGAAATTCTTGTAAATATATCTCATCTGGGGAAAACCACAATACATATTTGGAAGATGAACATAATTCTAACAGGTTGAACTTGAACGCTAAGCAAGACGCACACGGAGGCATGATATATTTAAAAAATAATATTAATAGCTATAATATAGATGCTGTTGACAGGAATACTAAGCTGGATACATCTAAAAAGTTGTTTGAGAATAAACATTTCGATAGTACCCCAAATTTATTAGTGAAACAAGAGTGTCGTGACAGTGAACATTTTGACATGGCAGTGATCAAGTGTGCGCCTGTGATGCGCAGGAATTATGCCATGATTGAGGAAAGAGAAGAGGTGTGTGTGAAGGAGGAAGTAACTTGGGGAAAAGTGAGCAAGTGTGAGCATAAGTCTAGTGAGTTGAGGCCGGAGGTGCAGCACTTAGAAAACACTTCCCTACTTACCATCGATGGAATAACCATCATCAAGAGTGAGTGGCCTTATACAGCTAGCCAGCTGCCTTATACAGCTAGACAGCTGCCTTATACAGCTAGCCCACTGCCTTATACAGCTAGCCAGCTGCCTTATACAGCTAGCCCACTGCCTTATACAGCTAGCCAGCTGCCTCATACCTCACGCCCTCATGTTTGATTGCTTCACACTTGACTGCTTAATACTCGAGTTCCTCTCTCTTAAACTACCTCATACCTCACCACCTTAAACTTAACTGCCTCATATTTGACCACCTCACACTTCTCATCAATGATTGACTACCTCATACTTGACTACCTCACATCTAACTACCATACACGTGACTTCTACCACATTCGAGGCTAGTGCTTATTTCACTACTACACACCTGACTCCCTCACTCACACCTTACTGCCTCATAAGTGATTACCTCACACCTGGCTACTTCATATTTTCATGAATAAATCTGAACGACAAAAATCACACCCTAATCTTAGCCTAACAATATGCACGAATGTGTATGTTTTCTTTCGGCAGAGATATTTAGAATAAAGCGAACATATTTTTAATAAAGAGATATAAATCATTAATTGTATGTACAAGTATTAATATATTTTTTCTTAAAACTTGTTTTATGATTCAATGCATCAGAAAACGAGCCATAAATGTTACGTCAAGTGACGTAACCCAAGTTCCCTCTGCTGTTAGATTAGTGCAGAGTGCTACATAGTTTTAATAATATTATTATTTATTGTTATAAGTACATGATACAACTTGTACACATCTAGCTGACATATATAGAAAGCCCCTGGTTATGCAGAGCATTTCGGGCTACTTAGGTTAATTTTGTCCCCAGGATGCGACCCATACCAGTCGGCTAACAATCAGGTACCTATTTGCTGCTAGGTGAACAGGGACAGTCGGTGTCTTGAGGAAACATGCCCAGTGTTTCTACCTGTACCGGGGATCGAACCATGGATACTCAATGTGTGAGCTGAGTGCGCTACCAACCGAGCTACAAGACACCGTAGTGATAATGCATTTACATAATAACATTGAACATTTGAGGGGCATAAATAGAAGCATTCACAAATCATCAAATTGAAACTATTTTTCAAATTTCTTCGATGAAAATGATAAATTAGGACATACGATGCCCAAATCTAATTCAGACCTTTTAAAGAAACCAAAGAGACCAATATCCTAAAATACACAAGCACACTAAGCTTGAAGCCGCTCAGAAATTTAATTATCAAGTTATTAGCATGGAAGGTTGAAGCTAATTAGGTGTGACACTTAGAAATTTTCGCATGAAAACCAGTACCTGTATCTTTGCAGTTTGTTGCAGAGAAGCAGACTGGCACCTACGTAGCCAGAATCAATCTCAACTTTCCTCTGAGCAACACTGACTAGCTTTTAGGAGAATAAGTAGGAGTATTAAGTAATTTAGTAAGCAAATAAGTATATAAGAAAGTAAGATTTATGTAAGTTTAGTATATATATAATGTACAATTTTTTAAGACTGGTGGTGAGGATACAGGGATGTTATAGGCGCCTAGAACACTACGTTGACTTAAACCACGATAACCAAATATAGTCAATCACTGAATTATTTCTGATCAGATGAGACATTATTCAGCTATTTCACAAAAAAAAATGTTTAAAAATATGGCAAATGATAACTTACAGGAGCTAACATAAAGACATTATTTTTTTCTTTGAGTAAAACTTAGCATTGGAAGTTTAAAGCCGACCGGGAGAAGCATTTTCCAGTTATTGCATAGCATCCCAAAAAGATTTGTTTACACTGCATAAACGCCTGCACCCACTCATGCAAATTGTCCCATGAATCTTGTCCAAGATTCGTTACGCAAACTACGAAAATTTGAAACCAATCGAATGAAACATTCTCGAGCAATAGACGATAATTTTTGAGAAAACAAAAATATAGCTGAATATGTTCCGAAAACTATAGAAGTATCACCCTCATTAAAATTAAAAAAAAAAATAAAACCGGGATTTTTTTTCCGGTTTTATTTTCTTATTTGTTTTCTATATATAATTTTCCATAATTTTGAAAGAAAAAATATTAGTATTAGATTCTTGAATTTTCAGTTTGGTAAAATTCGCAAAAAATTGGCGAAATGGCATCAATAGAACCCAAAATAAATAAAAAAATACTTCTTATTATGATACAACAATATTTATGGTTTGAAGATGAGCAGAAGATGCATTCTATAGTTATTACATGGGAAACAATTTGCTCAGAGAGAATGGAAAGTTGGAATTTAATAAAGCCTACCAAGATTAAAAGTTTGAAGCCAGTCAGAAAAGACATTCTCCAGTAATTAATCTGATTCCAACTAGTTAATGTTTTTAATTTATTTCAGGAAAATTACAAATTTCTCCCTCCTCAGATCAAACTTATTTTGTATAATTTTTCTCATAGAATGAACCGTTAAAAATATATTAAAGTTAGTAACAAACTTTCTTGAGCTGCTCAATAAAAATGTCAACTTTAGACTTGTTACCCAATAGCATTGTGAGTCTTATCTTCAATAAACAACAACAATGATGAAAATTTGAAGCCTATTAGACGAATCATTCTCTAGTTATGGCGAGGATTCCAACGATTCTAGTATTTTTTTTACTATTTTACTACTCCAATGCAGCGCTGCATAACCCTGTTGGGTTTAGCTCTTAGTTTTGATTATAATAAAAATTACTACATCAATAAATTTGCAAGCAAATAAAACTTTATAGTAAAGCAGATCAAAAATTAACTGAAAATAATATAGAGTGATTTGTGGCAGATTAACCAGTGTCTTAACTGACTTCCTGAACACTGTAAGTCTTGAGAGGGGGAGAGTTAGGGGGGTGAAAGACGCTATGAGAGTCTAGTGAGAAGAGGCCTGTTATGTATGTAGGCCTACATGCCTGATAAACCTATAATTCCAATAACGTTATGGTTTAGCGCTTAGTTTTTTTTAATTATAATAAAATAAACAACCTTAATTAATCGTATGATTAATTTAACTGTAGTCTTAGTAGGCTCCTCTTCAAACTCTTTTATAAGTACTTAAGTTAGACTTGGAACGTAGACTAAGTGTACTAGTGTTACATCAACAGAGCCACCAACAAGTGTGAGCACAGCTACCCACGCTGGGTGGGCACAGCTACCCACGCTGGGTGGGCACAGCTACCCACTCTGGGGAAGGTAGTCACATTACAAAGTGTAGAGAGGGAGGGACTGCCCATGACCCATCACCATACCCACAAGACGACTCGTCTCACTTGCACGGGTGTTGACTCTGACTCATATTCATATTTCGTGGGTGTTCTTCCTAAAGGGATTTAATAACCTACACACATTCACCAGGCAGTAAGTACCTGTTAAGTGTACATAACTATTGGTCATTGTAATTAGGTTACCGAGTACTGATGACCACAACGAAACATAACTAATGGTTGTTGTAATTAGGTATACGAAGAGGAACATTAAGAGGTAACCTTATTTTATTTTCCTTAGTGCTTTCTGTTTTTTCATGTCTAGAATAGGTGTATATATGATGACTGATTAATTAATTATCCAATCAGGTCATTAGATGAATCCAAACCAAGAACTCGTTGCCCTTGGCTTGGTACGGTGGCCCGTGGCCTGGTAAGCAACGCTCTCACTTCACACACTGAGTGTCCGTGGTTCGATCTCCGGCAAGGGTAGTAACAATGGGCGTGTTTCATTATACCCGTCCCGTTCACCTAGCAAGCAAGTAGGTACTTAGGTGTTAGTCAACTGGTGTGGGTCGCATATTGGGGGACAAGATTAAGGACTCCAAAGGAAATAAGACAGACAGTCCCTCGATGATGCACTGACTTTCTAGGGTTATCCTGAGTGGCTAACCCTCCGAGATTAAATTATTATGATAAAAAAGAAGCGCTGAACCTACAAGAGTTCCGGGGTTAAAAATCAGAAAAAAAAATCTTATCTTTTATTTCAATTCTTGGATAACATAGGATTTCTTACTTCTATCCAGACATGGGCATTTTGTATTCCCGGGTGTAAGTGTATTTCTGGTATCCTGAAGGTTTCATTGGATGGACCTTCCACATGGGCATTGGCTTAAGCTAGTGGGAGAATTGAACCTGCCTCGCATGGGCCAGTAGGCCTGCTGCCAGTGTTCCTTCTTTCTTATGTTCTTATTAGTTATGTTTCGTTGTGGTCTTCGGTACTTGGTAAGCTAATAACAACGACCATTATGTTTCGTTGTGGTCCTCAGTACTCGATAACATAATAACAACGACCATTAGTTATGTTTCTTTGTGGTGATCAGCACTCCATACATAAGTTATGGAAGATATCAGGTGAAATACCAATAATACCAAAACAATGTCATAATTTGCTAGTCTTGCTATATGTTTTATGATGATATATTCTATTCAATTTTCACTCTTGTATAATTATAAAATAAACAGATAAGAGACCCTTTGTGTAATTTTACCTTTGAATCAGGTTAATGTATCTTAACCTCATCACTCACGTCACCTGCAACTTTCCCTTTGTTTACAATAAACATTTGTAAGAGCAGTACTCTTGGAACACATAGATATAACCGAAGTCAGTTTTGCTGGAAGTCATATGCCAAAAATTCTAGAATTTATATTCTGTGCAAAATGGTAATGTGTAAAATATAATGATTTTTGGTGTAAGTCATAAGTAAAGTGGCATTGTGCAAGAAAACTCCTGATGGAAGTAATGAAATGACGGATAAAGTGAATTCGCACATTGCGCTGCTGTTAAAGTAATGTTGAGTTTATTTAGTGAATAAACATTGAATGCCAACCTTCATCTAGGGAA
The DNA here is from genome assembly GCA_009830355.1 of Cherax destructor. Classification (NCBI taxonomy): domain Eukaryota; kingdom Metazoa; phylum Arthropoda; class Malacostraca; order Decapoda; family Parastacidae; genus Cherax; species Cherax destructor. The sequence continues at coordinate 23,271 of WNWK01018129.1, read as the reverse complement.
GCTGGACAGCACAGTCAGTAATAAGGAGACTGACTCTCCATAAGCTAATGGAGTTGGTTTCAATGACTGATTAAGCATGCTAATTGCCTGCCAAGAGTGACCCTTGGACTTTTCTCTATCACTAACATTTCTCTCCAGTGATGCTTCAAGAAATTATTCCTCAACTAGGTCTGCCTTGGTCAAAGCTGCCATAACACCTAAGCTTTAATTGAAAGAAGGAGCGCCTGAGATGTCACTGTGACGAGAGGCGTAATACTTCGCTAAATAACATCTTTAACCCAAATTCCTCTCTGTTGTTAGAGCTAGAAGCAAGACTGTTGCTCATACCTTTGCTAGCGCAATCATAATGGCGTTCAGTGGGATAAAGCCTTGAAAAAATCTATGATCCTATAACACTTCCGTTTCAATGCTAGAATTGCCAATGACTAACAGTTCAATACATATTCTAGATGTCCCTAGAAAATAGTTGCCAGTCATCCTATTTATTGGTCTTCTGCTAAAACTGTCTACCCTACGTCCAACTTTCATAGTCGCCGCCTGGTTGAATCCTCCCTTATACACAACTTTCCCTGTATGAATCTTAGCCCTGGCTTTGTCTCTGTTGATTCTTTCCTCTCTCATTACATTGTTAAATGCTCTAAACTTCAGAACACCCGTGACTTAACCTGATTCCTTCCCCTTTCTTTTCTTCCCCCTTCTCCTTTTTTCTGCTATGGGTTTTCCTTTCTTTCTTTTCTTTTGCCTTGTATTTGTCCTTCATTTTATTCGCCTTTCTTCCCTCTCGTCCCACCCTTGCGGGCCGCTAGCCTCATTGCAGTGCTCCTTCCCATATGACTGTCTCCTCTACTACTATTACCACTTCCACTACTTACTCCATCATTACCCCACTCTCTTGTACCCTCCCCTGTCTGCCTGCCTATAAATACCCTTCCACTGTCTCTGTGTGTTAGTGTGACTTTGTAAATGGTCCAAGTCGGGCCGAAACGTCGTCGTAAGCTCCTCTCTTTTATATGTGCGGGTTGTTAGTTACCATTTTGTCCTAGGCACATGTCGATTTGACACTAGGCCTGTTGTATGTATGTGTGTGAAAGGAAACACTTCGAAATGTTTCCGCCCCGTAATAATACAACAATGCTAGCAAAGCCACAGCATTTCTGCCGTAGTCCTCTGGGCTGCATATTGTCAATCTGTGGTGGAGGGCTCTAGTGATGCTGAAATATGGTTCCCATGGAGGATTTTTTTTTTTATATTTTATTAAAAACAGTACATACAAGTATAGACAAGAAGAGTTACAACAGGAACAAAATATGTATGTGATAATATAATAATTATACACTGTCATAATCCAACACATCAGCAGGATAGAAATTTGACATTTCATATTCGATGTAAACCCGTTACATCATAACCCACAATTGCGGAAACACAACAATCAAAACAATGATAAGTACTATAACAAGCATAGTATTATGTCACTAACTACAATTACAAACCAAGAACACCCCCTCCCGGAGCACCGTACAACACGTGCTCTAGTAGCAGGACCCTCCCGGAGCACCGTACCACACGTGCTCTAGTAGCTGGACCCTCCCGGAGCACCGTACCACACGTGCTCTAGTAGCTGGACCCTCCTGCAGCTCCACACTACAAATCACGAGGTAAACCCCAACTTAACTTATTTGTGTGTTTCACAGTGTTTTTCAACATAATATATCATACCTCTGAACTCTAAACATAAACATCTATGTGTACTTTATATATGTTGATACCGTTATTTAAAGAAAAAACTTTTACATCTTATTGAAAACGGTACATACAGGTATATACAATACAATAAAAGGATACCTAATATGAATGTAAATTATGTTCAACAATGCTTATTAATATTACAACACGCCGACAACACCCCCCCCCTAATACATTTACAAATCAAAATCAACCGTACCATGTATACTATTTGACCATACATAGATGTTGTTTGTTTGCCTTAGTATTACATACAAGTTAAGTCGAAACACATATTTGTTCAATACAAATTATCTTTGTCGACACTCGACTCCAGTCCAACTCTCATGTATGTTACATGGGGATCAAGAAGTACCTAAGTTTATGTCTCCAATCATTACTAAACATTCGAGGCTACAAAACACAATTCTCCTACCACAGGTCTTGTTCATGGTAACATACCATCCAAGGTTAATTGCCATAACTCTCCACATGCTTTGGCGTGCTCCCTAACACAAAACTAGGTGTCCTTGTGATATCATCAGAAAAACCTTAGGTTCTCTGGCATTAGATCTCTTATGCTCTTAATTCTCCCCTCCCCCCTCTTACTAGGTACACAAAACACCTAACTAAACCTCAGTACATATTACCAGTATACATCGGAACACATAAGAAATTTTAACACTAATAAGAATCATAGCCTAATTGTATACTATGTTCTATCCATCAGATATACAACTTGGAAATCTCTCCATGTTGTCAATTCGCACAATCTGAGTCGGTCCTATGAAAGGCCACAAAAGTAACGCAAACAGAGGATATAACCCTTATTTGGCACAATGGGTTGTCACTGTCTCTGAAAGTCTTCGGACTAAATAGCCTGTTTTGAATATCCAACTCTCATACCTCTATACTACTATATAAGACCGACTCTCTCCATGCAAAAAAAGTTTACCTACCACTTAATAACTAACAGTTCCACCAAAATGATAAAACCATTCACTGTCTCCATTTTGAACTCCCCTCCCCAGTCTGAGTCAACGATCACACCGAGAACCTAACCCCGGACCAACTACAGGTCACCTTCCCTCATCCTAGGCCACATCCCACATCTTGCACACCTTTTCACTAGCACACTTCATACATAAAATGAAAAACACCCTCCCCCCTCACCGAAGACCAGCCCACACGCTCCGTCATGGTACCATTCAACACGCAGTGGATGTCACAAACCCTTTAATACATCCATCGTTAGATGTCTATATCCAAACGAAAAGTCTCTCTCCCAGCTATGTCCATACACTTCACGATTTCTACATTTCGTTCTGTAAAACCGACACGCCAGTGCCCTGATGCGCGTCGCACTTCTAATCTCCTGCATCCCCCAAGAAACATAAAAAATCGAGTACCAAGTACGAAACCGATCGTCGGACCGCATCCGAACAACCCCATACCTCTAAACTTAACGCCCTAAGCATCGACAATCCCTCACCGCCTACCTGTCGTAGGACGCCCTGAAACCAGTTCCTCACCCTTATTAATTCTTCACAAAAGTATACGACATGGTAGGCCGTTTCCGGCCATCCACACCATACACAGTTTTGATCCCGAGTTACACCCATTACATACAACTGCGCCCTAGACGCTAGGATGCCATGAAGGAAACGGAATCCAGTTTCTCGAACCCGAGGTTGCAATCGCAATCTCTTGAACCAATACCATATGGTCTTCCAATGGTAACCCGGATAAACCTCCTCACCAATGACCTCACCCACGTATATACCAATATTATCCAGTTTACATACCTTTACCCTCTTGGGGTTTTGTGCTACCAATAGATGCCGCAACATGGCTTCACACAACATTAAATCCTTACCCACCCACCACCTTCTAACCTCTCTCATTACTGCGTCAACCCTCGCCCCCCTAACCCCGCCTCGCTCTAGATGTTCCTGCCGCACATAAATACCAATCAAACGCCTATGTACCGGTATTAACCCCATACCTCCCTTAGCTATTTTTGTCATGACGACATCCTTCCCCAACCAATGTCGACGGAATCCCCATATAAAATTCAAAACTCTCCTCTGTAACCTCAGTACATCCTCCGGAAGCAAAGGATAAACTGCTGCCACAAACCATAATTTACTATACACAAGGACGTTTATGACAATTACCCTCTGAAGTATTGTCACCTCACTCGGTTGCCATCCAGCCATTCGTCGAATGGCTGCATCTACAACTAAAGACGAATTAATTGTTCTTGCAGACCTTTCCTCGTCACAAAAATGTACTCCACATATTTTAAGGCTCTCGACAGTTTTCCACCCATACTCCTTGCCCAACGTGTCCCCCACCCAAGACCCCACCTCCAAAAATTTAGATTTTTCCCTATTAACACGCATGCCTGACGCATCTCAAAAAAAAAACTATAACCCTGTTAATGAATTCCAAACCTGCCCTACTACGCACCATTATGGTAGTATCATCAATGTATCCTATGATGCCCACCTCTACACCCTTCGCACTAAAACCCTGCCCCACTCCTCCGTTAACTAACCTATAAAAAGGGTCCTGCAAACAGGCAAACAAGAGCTGGGAGAGGGGACACCCCTGCCGCAGCCCCCACCCCATGCCTATCGGGGACCCCACCCTCCCATTCACCTGAACACGTAGTTTTGCATCAATGTATAGCATATGCACCCATGACACTACCTCTTCCCCAAAACCCTGTTTTAATAATATTGCAAATATAGTCTCCCTATCTACATTATCAAAAGCCTTTTCCCAATCCAATCCCTGTACTCCGCCCCCATGACGTTCCTCCACAAAACTTTTAATTCTACGATGGCCGACCCTCATAGACTTTCCAGGAATCCCATATTGCCCTTCCCATACCACTTTATCCAACACCCATTTCATACGATTAGCTAAAATTCTTGCAAAAATCTTGTAATCCACTCCTAACAATGTGATGGGTCTATATTCTCCTAGAGTTCCGTGGATGTGTACCTTCAGCACTAAAACGACGATTCCCAACCCCACCTCCCCACCCATTTTTCCATCATTTTTCATAGCATTGTATAAACGGACCAGGACATGTTTTAACGTTTCCCAATGGACTACATAAAAATCCCCCGAAATTCCATCCCAACCCGGCGATTTTCACATTGCCTGACCCCGAACGGCCTGGGCAACCTCCTCCTCCATTATACTTCCCTCCATGGCCATTCTATCCACATCATTCACGTTCGCCACTATACTATGCAGTAAGGTCTCCCTCGGCTCCTGATTCCCCTCTCTTCCAATCCATTTTTGTGCAAACCATTTATCCGCATAGTTCCCCATGCTTTCCGTAGTACATAGCCTTTGTCCCTTACAGTATCCAGCCAAGTCCTCATCAACAACCAAAGACATCACCGTTGTCGCTTTGCGTCGCAACCTGAAACTTCGAAGGACTCGAACAGAGGGCTTATCCCCCCATAGCACCTCCTCTATCCCCGCCCGCACCCTCAACGCCTGAAAATTCTCGTTCTGTATATCCTGTAATTGACTTCTAAGACACTCTATTTCTGGTTGATCATACCTTCCTCCCGCACCGTAACAATCTCTCAACTGACCCTCAAGGTACCTCTGCTTTCCGTACCTATATGACGCATCTTCCCTCCCTAACCTACTGTAAAACCCCTTTATTGCTAACTTTGCTCTTGAATTCCACCAATCCACCACATTCCCGATTCCTCTACCACCGTCCCACAACCTCTCCCACCATAACCCAAAAGACTCCAAAGCCTCTAAACCCTTCAACAATCTAACATTTAATTTCCAGTAGCTAGGGAAAACTCGAACAACACCTTCCCATTCTAGAGCTGCCAGCACGCCCCGATGGTCCGTGAAACCCAAATCCACGCATTCTACCCTCCCACAACATATTAAATCGGTGATGTACACTCTATCTTAATGCGCGGCATAACCTTTCCGACAAAATGTGAAATCTACATTCCACCCCCCACCCCCAATCACGTCAACAACACCAACCGCCCGCAGTACATCCCGTAAAATCTCGAAGAGACACCCCCCTTCTCTTGGCTCAACATCCTTTCCCCGGCAATCACGGAAACTAAATGGAGGCCCCTTAGAAAATATACTAAATGCTTGCGTACAAAATCCTCCTTCACCCGTCTATTAGATGTCGCTGGCATATACACACAAACAAAACCTACTTGTATATGCCCCCATGTTCCCACAACACGCACAACCCGTCCCCCACCGCCCCAATCCCATGCCAACAACGTAAAAAGACTGGTCTCCCGTATGCCAACTACAACCCCACCTTTGAAATTGTCCGAGTTCCCCACATAACATGTATACCCTCGCACTCGCAACTCACTTCCACACCTAAAATTATGTTCTTGCATAAAGAACACATCAACATCCAAACGTCTTAGTGATACCTCCACCCATCGTCTCTTGACCTCTGAACGGAGGCCATTAACATTTATTGTAATGCACTTGAAGACAGTGGCGGGGTTTTATCATTTCTCTTTCCAGTCCCTGACAAACCTGACTTGGACTTACCACTACTACTTCTACAGGACTTCCCACCACTCCCACCTAACTTACCTAAGGGAGCACCCTTGTCACCTTTGGCTACATCTGCCCAAACCTTTTTGCTTGTCCTCTGGCCTGGAGTTAGAATGTCATCCTCCACGGGTTTACTTGGCCTCTTACGGGAAGCTCCCTCATACTCCATATCACCCGTATTATCTTCCCTGTGCACCTCCACGTCTGCCTCTATCACAGATTTATGAGGCACACGCCTTCCCTCTGCACCCACACTACTCACAAGTACAGTCTTCACCACCGGTGAAATCACCGGCATGGATACGAAATCCACTGGCGTCGGGCTGTCAAGGAGCCTCTGAATTTCGTCAAAACCAGGCAACTCTATGGACGGGCTCAGCACCTCTTCCACCAGAGGTGACCCACCCGTGGCACCACCATCTTGATCGCCCTCAGATGCTGGTGGCAATGTCGAGACGACTTCCTCTGCAGCCTCCACCGCTGCACTCCATGTCCCATTAACAGGTAACTCCTTCAGAACATCCTCTACCACCGGTATGTCATCCTTCGGTGGGTGAACGCACTCGTCCAACATTACACTAATTGTCGCTTCAGGTTGTTCCGTCCGCTGCTGCCACCTCCGTCGCTCGCAATTCGTGGCCATATGGCCAGTGCCACCACACAGACGGCACGTCCGTACCTGCCCTGGGTAGGTAACATAGATTTGCGTCCTGAACTCCTCTTCCATAGTCACATATGATGGAATAGGCTGTCTCAAAGTCATTTTCATGGAAAAAGACCCTTCTAACATCCCAGGATACATTCCTTGGGACCATCGCCCCACATTGACAGCATGTATAGTCCCGTAACTGACAAACACACGTCGTACATCAGCTTTGTCGGCTTCAAATGGAATATTGCGAAGACGAATCCATGAGTAATGTGCCGAAACGTCGCGAAGTCGCACCTCCAAGCTATTGTTGATAACAATAGGCCGTTCTTGATACGTGTCAACGACCCTTTCATAGACAGTAGGTGACACAAATTTCACAAAGATTCTCGCATTACCATTCAGTGACACGCCGTACAAATCTTCGGTAGGTATCTTGAGAGTATCCCAAATGATGAGGGGTAAAACGACGTCGGCATTGCTTGGATAAACGGCTCCTTTTAACAATTCCAAGCAGACGGTGTTGACTCTCCTCCTGTAGTTCGCCATTTTGTAGAAAACAAAGCTTCACCAACCGGTCACCTGGGGTCACTTGACACGCACCTGGGACACCCTCACTCTGTCAAGGTTGGGAAGCGACTGTGTCTCACGGACAATTAAGAGCATTTTGATCAAGAATTTCTTCAACACTGTGTTGGTGGTGTTTACAGGATTGGGTGTAATGGCTGCAACTTATCTTATGTGGGACAGACTGGCAAACCTCTAGAGGTTAGGTTAACACAACACCAATATTCAATATGATCAGCTCAGAAATCAAATGCGATATTCAACCACATTTGGGTATGCAACACGCCAGCAAATTGGATGGAAGTTAGAGTCATAGTTCCCTGTACCTCATGGCTGCAAAAAAAATATGTTAGAATCGGCAATTATAAACATGATTAACGTTCATTATATAATAATTACTTTGGATTATTCAAACTTGATTCGTTTATATTTGAGACCATCATGCATAACTAAAGACAAAGCGTTCCTATATGAATACTTTGTCTTAGTGTCATATTTCCATACCAAGAAATTAGGGACTGTTTTCTTGTTCTTTCTTGTGTTAGACTAGTGTCCACTCAAGAGTTGAGTGAGATAGACAACTATAGATGTCTCCATCTTGTTTTAAGCGAGTCAACCGTGAACCCATTTTCCTTAATATTATGGATTTTTCCTAAGACAATTGCCAGATATATTTATATTCAGAATTCAGTCTTTTATATCGTATCAAAGTCTGACTGAAATTTTGATAATTATCATGTTATTAATGTTATGTTATACGTCATTACTACATTAATAGTGCTCGTGGGCTGGCTTGTTTTCTACTGCTTTTATACTCCACCTTCATTTTTCTGGCACTCAGCACTGGACTACCTGGCATCATCTACCTGATTCCAGATAGATTCGTTCCCCTGAACGAAACAACTTGGACTTTCTACTCATTTCCGCAATATTGCATGCGCCTGATGAAGTGTTGATTTCAATACGAATGGCCTAGAGCCGTTCCTGCAGATTTATTAGCTGCAGTCATGCTGTAAATCTCTCATTCTCATGGGACTGAGATCTAGTAATTGTGGACGCTACTGGAGTCAATGGGATGTCAATGGTCAGGAACAATACTTAGGTAGGCTGTGACATTTAAATGATGCTCACTTGGTATTATGGGCCTATTGTGTACCATGAAAACATTCTCCCACACCATTACCAGCCTGAACAGTTGACGTCAGGCAAGATAGATCCATGGATTCATGTTTATACCAGATTCTGACCCTAACATCTGCATGTCACACTAAACATCGCTATTTGTCAAACCAGGAGACGTTTTACGAATCTTCAACTGTTCAGTTTTGGTGAGCCTGTGCGTGGAACCTAGTCTGTGCGTGGAACCTAGTCTGTGCGTGTAACCTAGCCTAGGAGTGGAACCTAGTGTGGTCTTCTGCTGCTGTAAGCCATCCATTTCAATGTTCTCTGTCTTGAGCATTCAGAGATGCTCTTCTGCATACCACTCTTGTAAGAAGTGATTATTTCAATTATTGTTGCCTTCCTATCAGCTTTAACCAGTCTGGTCAATCTCCTCTGACCTCTCTCTTCAACAAGGCGTTTTCGTCCACAGAACTACCACTCACTGGTTGTGCTTGGTGAGTTTTTCATACTATTCTCTGCACACTCTAGAGACTGTTGAGGAAGAAAATTCCAGATTAATATATATATGTATATATATATATATATATATATATATATATATATATCAATAACAACACTGCGACTAGCCAAGGACTTGAACCCATGCTGCTGTGGCCCGCCTCATAGTGAACGAAAACACAGGACCACGCAATCTGAGCTAATTTCATTCTACTCCATGTTTGGTGTACTAGCCCAACGAGCAGTATTTTATAGTATTGTAACCATGCACGAGTGGTGTTCATCATTAACAACACTGCTACTTTGGCCCGCCTCATGGTGAGCGAGAACACATGATGCTCTAACCCACAGGACCATGCCATGAGCCGGGCCAAAGCAGCATGGGTTCGAGTCCTTGGCTGGTCGCGGTGTTGTTATTGATCAATACCACTCGTTCGCTGTTACAATAATATATATATATATATATATATATATATATATATATATATATATATATATATATATATATATATATATATAAACACTGATCTCTGGCCGACGGAGACTCGAACCTACGAACCTCATGACAAGGTACGCAGTGCTTTGCCGACCGTACCACACTGGTCCAATACCTTGGCATCCAGCTCACGCTAGACGTTGATCCAAGGCACCCAGCTTTCAGACAGTGTGGTACGGTCGCCAAAACACTGTGTACCTTGTCATGAGGTTTTGTAGGTTCGAGTCTCCGCAGTGCCGTTGAGTGTCTGGTGTTTGAGAATTTGTGGTCCAGTGGATTGAGTGATGCCATACTGTGTCCTGTTCTCACAGGGCTAGGCATCGGAACGCAGGATCGAGTCCTGGCCAGCCACAGTTCTGTTAATGGTGTAATATATATATCCATTGTCTCTCAGAAGAAAATAAACGTACTTCAGGGAAAACGCGGGTTTCTTCCCTGGCTTTTGATAGAGTAACACATCAGAGACTGTTAAAGAAAGTGGCTGCTCATGGCATTAGGGGAAAAGTGTTGTCATGGATCGAGTCATGGCTCACCAATAGGACGAAGAGGGTGTGCATAAATGGGGTTAAATCGGAGTGGGGATCTGTAACAAGTGGCGTTCCTCAGGGATTGGTTTTGGGCCCGTTGTTGTATATAAAATATATAAATGACCTAGACGAGGGAATTACTAGTGATATGAGCAAATTCACTGATGACACGAAGATAGGTAGAATAATCGATTCAGGCGTAGATGTCAGGGAACTACAGGAGGATTTAGACAAACTCAATTCCTGGTCAGAAAAATGGCAGATGCAGTTCAATGTAGATAAATGCAAAGTTCTAAAGCTCGGGAATGTTCATAACCCTAGCACCTACCAGCTTAATAATGTTGAACTCAGCCGTACAAAATGTGAAAAGGATTTGGGGGTTATGGTTAGCATCAACCTCAAACCAAGAAGTGTAAGCAACAGAAGTCCAGCGGTTATATTACAGCTTTATACATCATTAGTAAGGCCTCACCTAGATTACGCAGCTCAGTTCTGGTCTCCATATTACAAAATGGATATAAATTCGTTAGAAAACATTCAGCGACGAATAACAAAGTTAATTCATAGCATTAGAAATCTTCCGTATGAAGAAAGATTGAAGACCCTTAAATTACATTCACTTGTAAGACGAAGAATGAGGGGAGACATGATCGAGGTATATAAGTGGAAGATGGGTATTAATAAGGGGGATATAAATAAGGTCTTGAGGATATCTCTCCAAGAAAGAACCCGCAATAATGGATTCAAATTGGATAAGTTTAGATTTAGAAAGGATATAGGAAAATATTGGTTTGGAAATAGGGTAGTTGATGAGTGGAACAGTCTGCCTAGTAGGGTTATTGAAGCTAGGACCTTGGGTAGTTTTTATTGGGATTTTTTAAAAATATATAAATAATATATAAATATTCAAAAATGCTATAAATCGTTATTTTATTGCATTTTTTGACGATTCATTGTATTTTTAAGGATTTTCTGAAAAAAAACTATTTTTTTCGATAAACTTATAAGTGCTTGTGTTATGGACACTCCCGAGCTTAAGAACTTTGCATTTATCTACATTGAACTGCATCTGCCATTTTTCTGACCAGGAATTGAGTTTGTCTAAATCCTCCTGTAGTTCACTGACATCTACGTCTGAATCGATTATCCTACCTATCTTCGTGTCATCAGCGAATTTGCTCATATCACTAGAAATTCCCTCGTCAAGGTCATTTATATATATTATAAACAACAACGGGCCCAAAACCGATCCCTGAGGAACGCCACTTGTTACAGATCCCCACTCCGATTTAACCCCATTTATGCACACCCTCTGCTTCCTATTGGTGAGCCATGACTCGATCCATGACAACACTTTTCCCTCAATGCCATGAGCAGCCACTTTCTTTAACAGTCTCTGATGTGGTACTCTATCAAAAGCCTTACTAAAATCCAAATAAACAATATCGAATTCTTTATCATTATCAACTGCCTCAAAAGCCTTACTGAAAAAAGTTAATAAATTAGTTAGGCAGGAACGGCCCCTGGTGAATCCATGCTGAGTATCATTAATCAAATTATGCCTATCGAGATAGCTTCTTATGTTATCAGCTATAATCGACTCTAGTAATTTGCCTACAATTGATGTTAGACTTATTGGGCGGTAATTTGATGGTAACGACTTGTCCCCTGCTTTAAAAATAGGAATTACATTAGCCATCTTCCACGTATCCGGCACTACACCTGTTTGAAGAGATAGGTTAAAAATGTTAGTTAAGGGTTCACAGAGTTCCATTTTGCATTCCTTAAGAACCCTTGAAAAAGCTCATCAGGACCTGGCGATTTATTTTGCTTCAAACGATCTATCTGTTTGATAACCATTTCACTAGTGACTGTGATACTACATAATTTATCTTCTTCAGGCCCACTAAAATACCTAGTTCTTGGGATATTATTAGTGTCTTCCTGAGTGAAAACCGAGAGAAAATAATTATTAAAGATAGAGCACATTTCATTCTCTTTGTCAGTAAGATACCCATAATTATTTTTAAGAGGACCTATCTTATCTCTAACTTTTGTTCTATACACCTGGAAAAAACTTTTTGAGTTAGTTTTCGAATCCCTAGCAACTTTAATTTCGTAGTCCCGTTTAGCTTTTCTTATCCCCTTTTAACATCTTCTTAATGTCAATATACTGATTCATAAGATGACCCTCACCTCTTTTGATATGCCTATAAATTCCTTTCTTCTGCCCTAAAAGATATTTGAGCCTATTATTCATCCATTTTGGGTCATTTCTATTCGATCTAATTTCTTTATATGGGATAAATGTTCTTTGGGCAGCCTGTATAGTGTTAAGAAAACTGTCATATTGATACCTCTCTTCGTCACCCCAGTCCACAGTTGATAAGTGTTCTCTAAGTCCATTATAATCTGCTAAACGAAAATCTGGGACCGTTACTGAATTATCCCTACTATCATACATCCATTCAATGCTAAAGGTAATTGACTTGTGGTCGCTTGAGCCGAGTTCCTCTGTAATTTCTAAATTATTAACAAGGGTTTCTTGCTTGCCAGAACCAAGTCAAGGAGGTTATTTCCCTTGTAGGTTCTGTTACAAACTGCTTCAAAAAGCAATCCTGAACTACTTCTAAAAAGTCGTTAGATTCTAAATTCCCTGTCAAGAAATTCCAATCAATCTGACTAAAGTTAAAGTCCCCTAGAATTACTACGTTATCGGGCCTTGTGGCCTTAACAATTTCCTCCCAAAGTAGTCTCCCTTGTTCCCTATCTAAGTTTGGAGGACGGTAAATCACGCCTAAAATCAGTTTTTCACACCCCTCTGAAAATTCTATCCAGACAGACTCTGTATGTATTAATTCAGACTTTATACCCGTTTTTATGCAACAATTTAAATGATCACGGACATAGAGTGCCACCCCACCCCCCTTCCCGATACTTCTGTCTACTTGGAACAATTTAAAACCCTGAATGTGACATTCGGCAGGCAAGTCCCGATTTTTCATATTAAACCATGTCTCAGTTATTGCAAAAACATCAATATTACCCGTACTTGCAACTAATCTCAACTCGTCCATCTTATTCCTAGCACTACGACTATTGGTGTAATAAATATTTAAAGACCCTCCTTTCTCTTTACCCTTCCTGCTCATTTCTGTTTTTCCACTATACCTATTACTGTTCTTGTCATCTAGTGTCACTAGCTTTCCACTGTCCACCTTATTCTGCCTATTACTAGTTCTCCTAGAACTTATAATATTACTACACTGGGACTTCACTGTTTTTCCCCCAAAACCCATACCACTAACTATTTCTAGTTTAAAGCCCTAACAGCTCCCTCCACTGCAGTTGCCAGTGCCCCCACCCCAGGCCTAGATAAGTGAACCCCATCCCTGGCATACATGTCATTTCTGCCATAGAAGAGGTCCCAGTTGTCAATGAATGTTACTTAATTTTTCTTACAGTATTTGTCCAGCCAGCAATTGACACCAATTGCCCTGGACAGCCATTCATTTCCAACTCCTCTCCTTGGCAAAATACCACATATGACAGGGTTCCCACCCTTCTTCCTAATTATGTCTATTGCTGACCTAAACCTGCTAGTCAGGTCCTCACTCCTACGTCTGCCAACATCGTTGCCTCCAGCACTGAGACAGATAATAGGATTGCTCCCATTACCTCTCATGATGTCGTCCAGACTGCTAACAATATCCTCCATCCCAGCCCCAGGAAAGCAAACCCTCTGTCTCCTACTCCTATCATTCAAACAGAAAGCCCTATCCATGTATCTAACCTGGCTGTCCCCAACAACAACAATGTTTTTACCTTCCTTGGTGTCGTTCGTCGTGACGCTCCCAGAAGTCGACTCACATTCATCGGGTAGCACGGAGAATGGGTTCGATGTTTCCACAACATTCTCCTGCGTCTTCGTTGTTTCTACCTCTCCACCCGTCCTCTTGATCCTTAACTTTGTACCATGCGTCTACATCTCAAATTCTTTACCCAGCTCCTCGGCGGTGTCTGGTGTGCCCAGAATGCTGCAGGCATTTCTTTGCTGAATTGTAGCAAGGAGTCTTTAGAAAATGAAGTTTTTTTTTTTATTATTTTATTGAAAAAACAATTACAAAACACATGACAATACGGAAACAGAAGACAGAGTGATAACTTAAAATACAAGCACTAACTGTGCTTGGCAAAGCAACAACAAAGGTTAACAAAATTTTCGCTACTTAAGAAAACATACAAAGCATAAAAACAATGCACAAAACCAGAAAAACATATCACTCAATGCTTACCATTCATGAACAGGAAAAAATAATAACCGTATGTACATAATCCCGAAGGACATAAATCACAAACAGCCACTAAATGACGTAAATGACAGTATAACAAAATATACTAAATATAGTCATCCTCCAAGTGCTTATTATTCACACGTCTGTAAAGTACAGACAACGACCCAATGAAACTTTATTACATTACAAAATTAGAAGACAATATAAACACATCAATTGTAACAATATAATAATTATACTAACAGCGCCATCCCCTACAAAACTACACACACTGTTGATCATTAACATCAATAATTAAGTTACACAGTAAACAAAAACATACCTATTCACCAGTGTATAATAACGTAATAGCACAGAACATATGACTCATCTCCAAAACTGAAAACTTTTTTATACAATATAAAAACACAGGTAAAGGAATGATGTCATTCCGAAAAAGTAGATTAAGTATATAAGGATAGATCAGCCTGCACAATAAACAAATTAATATTTACACAAACACAATTAACAAAGGTAGACAGTTTACAACACAAAATCTACCCAAAACTGCCGTCCACAACAGTAAGGCACAAAATGGAACATGAGAAACCCATCTAAGGAAACCTTAAGTTACATACAACATGTTGGAAAACGGTTCATACCCAAGTGTGTGAAAAAAAATAAGAACCCTATATAAACACAGCTTAAAGGGAACTTTCTACACCTATAACTATACATCACCAGTCCAGTAGGTTATGAAGAAAAGCCACTATGGTTACCCCTGACACCTTTGCTCCATAGGGGTTCCCTCCCACCCCGTCTCCCGTCATACCACACACAAAATGAAGTTGGTCGTCCTTGGGTCCTTGGTTTCTGTGATGAATTTGTCACCCAGTTACACACTGGAATCTGAGAGAACATTTGCCTCACGTGTCCTAAGGTCACCGATCCTATTGGGACGAAGTTACAGCATGGTGCCAGACCACTGTATTTTGATGTAATAGCATGGTGCCAGACCACTGTATGTTGATGTTATAGCATGGTGCCAGACCACTGTATTTTGATGTTCTTGGTCTGATGCACTGCTTCCACTGTCTCCTCTGTATTCAACTGAAGAAGCCTACTGTGTAGGCGAAATGTTTCGGATTGCCTAGTCTCAGACCAGGCCACCAGGTTGACACATTCCAACATAGGCACGACAGTCTTGCTGATCAGAAATTGCCTTGAAGAACTTGACAAGTAGGGAAGCATTAGTATCATAATAGGTATTAAAATAAGGTTATGTTAGGTAAGGTTCGTCAGGAAACAGGACAAGTGTTTCCTGACGCAGGTCTGAGTCAGATGATGACCCGCCGTTGGAGCTTTAGGTCATCTGACTGAGACCTTCAGCTGGCTTACCGATCCACCCCTTTAAAAATGATAGTTATAGTTATAACCCTTTTTTATTATTAAAATAAGAATCAATATGAGAAAGCCTCAAGAAATACGGGTTAACTTTGGTGATGCTATGCTGGCATATTTAAACAAATTAAACTCTTCATAAAAAGGTAATAAACACTGGTAAAGTGAATAAACCAATCCGTCACTCTTAGACCTTCTTCAGCAGAATGTTCTGGTGTGGGATTGTGAGGGAAAAGTCCATAGATAGGAGTAATGAAAGTGTGAAAGTATGTATAGTGATAGTTGAATGGTAGTCTGCTTGTTGAGGTGGGGTGAGTGTCTTGCTCCCGCTATACCCCCCCCCCATCCTTTTCCACCTGGTGAGAGGTGTAATGCTGGGCTCCGGCCACAGGTAACATCACTCGACTGACCACGCCCGAACTCACTGTAAGTACTTCACAGCTGCTCTTATCTTTATTATTTTATGTTAGAGCTTCACTCATTAATTTGTTTTGGGCTTCACTCAATTGTGACAACATTAACTTCTGCTCTGCCCTGCCTTGGCTTTTGGTAAAGTTATTTATTACAGTTTCACCATCTCTTTTAAAGGCCTTATGCCTATTATGTGAATAAATACTAGAGTGAGTGGCTGGCATACTCACCAAGTGAGTTTGGGTTCTTTTCTTTACAGAAGAGTTTGCCACCGACTTCTGGCAACCATCCAATTGTGGTGTTACCCTTCGACTCTCGTCAGTGCTTCAACAGCTGCTGTTCTGTAAGGCTATTCCTGTAAGTGTGCTCTGTGAATGAATGTGGTTTCGCAAAATTCCCTTCAATTCAGGAATATTGCTGAAATTCATAATGGATGTTACACCTAGAAAGTGTGCAAGTATTGTAGCTCTTAGAAAACATACTGGTTTGAGTATTAGACAGATTGCCGAAAATTTGAGCCTAACAAAGTTAAATGTTGGTCGGATTCTGAAGAGAGCTGACGACACTGGTGATTATGGAGTGCTGCGTCAAGGAAGATGTGAAATACGCAAGACAATACATCATGATGACAAGGTTATCATAAGAAATAGGGTGAAGGATCCTAAGAATACCAGGAAAGATCTTTACAGATATTGATTCTTCAACTGCTCGATGAAGGCTCCCTGAAATTGGCAAAACTGCCAAGAAAGCCGGTAAGGAAACGAATATTGACTGCTGTTCTGAAGAAAAACGGCTGCGGTGGACACTCGATCATAAGGGATGGACATCAGATGAATGGAGAAAAAGTTTTATTTTCAGATGAGGCGCATTTTAAAGTACATGGGTATAGATCAGTGGTAGTATGAATGAGCAAAGGCGAACCTCTTCGGAATGGACACATTCAACAAGCGCCTAAAAGATGTTTTACTGCTAAAGGCCCTGGACGACTTGTTATTGTTGAGGGAACGATGAACAGTGACAAATACAACTCTTTTGCTTTCCATTGTGGATAGAGACTTTCCTGATGGAGAAGGCCTTTTCCAGCAGGATCTTACTCCATGCCACACGTCCAGGAAAAGTGCTGACATTCTTTGAAGAGAGTGAGCTAAGCGTTCTAAATTGTCCTGGAAACTCTCCTGACCTCAACCCTGTTGAGAATCTATGAGCAATAACCAAACGCAGGATCGCGAAACACGACTGTTCAACTGTGGAGAAGCTAACTGCTGTTGTTATTAAATCAATTATCTCTCATATCATTGCAGTGTATTTTCCAAATATACATTAATTTTTCAAGTAAATATCTTATGTCATCACTGTCCCAATTAATATGCCCAATATTGTATGTAACTGAAACTGCACTTATAAATATAGAGGTGTGAACCAAAGCAGATAAAAATAGTGTGAGCCTAAAGAGACTAAACAAAAGTTGTGAGCTTACACAGCTTAAACTAAAGGTGTAAGTCTATACCGATACAGCTTAAGGTTTGAGACAATACAGATAAATTGATAAATGAGACAGCCAGTGGCTTCCTCAGTCCGGTGCAGAATAAGGTGGACTGACGAAGACACTGGTTGGCGAAACGTTACCAGAATAAAGATACCCAAATGTTGCACAAATGTCTCATTTATCAACTTGTCGGTTTGGTAAATCACTTATTTACAATACATATAAAACTTGAAACATTTCCAGTATCACGTTTTTCTCGGGAATGTAAATGTCACTCGCATGATTGAAGTATATATTCAGTTAACAGTAATAAATGTCCGTTAGATCACTCATATTGAGAAGTCAGTCAACGTTCACAGTTATTTAGGTTGCTAAGTCGGAGAGAGTGGCAGCACACTGCGATACAGAAGAAGATAAGAGAAAATAGAAAAGGGTGAGTGCGTGAGAATAAACAGGGATACATGGGAAAAGAAGACAGCAGGAGACGACATCATGTATTACCTGGAGTTTACCTGGAGAGAATTCCAGGGGTCAACGCCCCTGCGGCCCGGTCTGCGACCAGGCATCCTGTTGGACCAGAGCCTGATCAACCAGGCTGTTACTGCTGGCCGCACGCAGTTCAACGAACGAACCACAGCCCATCTGGTCAGGTACCGACTTTAGGTGCCTGTCCAGTGCCTGCTTGAAGACAGCCAGGGGTTTGTTGGTAATCCCCCTGATGTATGCTGGGAGGCAGTTGAACAATCTTGGGCCCCTGACACTTATTGTGTTGTCCCTCAACGTGCTAGTGGCACCCCTGCTCTTCATTGGGGGATGTTACATCGCCTGCCGAGTCTTTTGCTTTTATAGGGAGTGTTTTTTGTGTGCAAGTTTAATACTAAACCCTCAAGAATTTTCCATGTGTATATAATAATGTATCTCTCCCGCCTGCGATCTAGAGAGTACAGGTTTAGGAACTTCAAGCGTTCCCAGTAATTGAGATGGTTTATCGCCGTTATGCGTGCCGTGAAAGTTCTCTGCACATTTTCAAGGTCAGCAATTTCACCCGCCTTGAAAGGTGCAGTTTGTGTGCAGCAATATTCCAGCCTAGATAGAACAAGCGATCTGTAAAGTGTCAACATAGGCTTGGCATCCCTGGCGTCGTGGTGATGTCAGAAAGGCATGCGTCTGTCAAGTTCTTTGGCACTCTCATAAAAAAATCATTTAGGTTTTCGATTTTCAGTCTGGTTAGTGGCTCGCTAAAAACTGAGTCATACTGGGACTTAAGTAACTCACTCATTTTCTTGCTGTCATCAGTGTAGGACCTATCCCGTTTAAGTAGGGCCCAATACTGGTTGTTGTTCTCGACTTTGATTTTGCATAGGAAAAGAAATACTTTGGGTTTCTTTAAATTTCATTTATGGCTTTTAGTTCTTCCCACGTCTCTTGATTCCTGTAAGATTCCTTTAGTTTTAATTCGATGTTTGCTATTTCTCTGACTAGTATCTCCCTACGTATTTCAGATATATTGGCCTCCTGTAGCCGCTCCGTTATTCTTTGCCTTCGCCTGTATAGGGAGCGCCTCTCTCTTTCTAGTTTGCATCTTCTCCTCCTTTTCCTTAAGGGAATTTGCCTTGAGCAAACCTCGAGTGCCACTGAGTTAATTTGTTCTAGACATAGGTTAGGATCCGTGATGCTTAGGCAATCTTCCCAGTTTATATCATTTAGGACTTGGTTTACTTGGTCCCACCTTATGTTTTTGTTATTGAAGTTGAATTTGTAGAAAGCTCCCTCGCGGCTGATCACATTTTGTTGATCTGGGGCTCCTCGCATGCATGTCTGGACCTCTATTATGTTGTGATCTGAGTATATTGTTTTTGATATGATGACATTTCGTAACAGATCATCATTGTTAGTGAAGATGAGGTCCAGCGTATTCTCTAATCTTGTGGGCTCTACTATTTGCTGGTTTAAGGTGAACTTGGTGCAGAGATTTAAAAGTTCATGCATGCATGTGTGTGAATTTTCATCTGAGCTGCCTCCTGGTGTTATCTCTGCTACCACATTGTTTGCAATGTTCCTCCATTTTAGGTGCCTGAGGTTGAAATCCCCCAGTAGCAAGATGTTGGGGGCAGGAGCTGGAAGATTTTCCAGACAGTGGTCAATTTTCAGAAGTTTTTCTTGGAATTGTTGGGACGTTGCATCCGGGGGCTTGTAGACAACCACGATGACCAGGTTTTGATTCTCGATCTTTATTGCTAATACTTCAACTACATCATTTGAGGCATTTAGTAGTTCTGAACATATAAGTGACTCTGTGATATACAGGCCAACCCCCCCTTTTTGCCTGTTCACTCTGTCACACCTGTATAGGTTGTAGCCCGGGATCCATATTTCATTGTCCAAGTGATCTCTTATGTGGGTCTCTGTGAAAGCTGCAAACATAGCATTTGACTCTGTAAGCAGTCCACGAATGTAAGGTACCTTGCTTGTTGCTGGCTTTATACCCTGTATATTAGCAAAGATGAATGTAGTTGGATTGGTGGTATGAGGGGGCGTCTTTTTTTCCTGGCACTAATATCTGTTATAATGGAGTGGAGGCCATTGGCAAGGAATTAGCTACAGAATAAATACTTTTACTTCTAGTGCTACTAATTCTTCCAATATTTGTCACTTTTACTCTTGTGGTTTTATACCATTGGTGGTTAACAGTCAACAGATTATCATAAGGCAACTTCTGAATTAACGTCATGATTCAGTTGGTTACAGCCATCCACTCCTGTATAGTATGTGATTAAATCGGACATTTGTGCTGAAATATTGAATGGCAGTATAACTTTTTTTTATTAACATACATCTATCTTCATTAGACAAGGTATTCCAGGGGTGGGGAACCTGCGGCCTCAACATCTCATGCGGCCTTCAAGGGAATTAAGTGAATTATTTTTCTTAAAGTTATTATGTATATAATAATTAACTTTTTTTTTACAAAATAACAGACATTTTGCAGAAAATCTAATAAAAAAATCTTGAATCCGGCCATATTAGATTACAACTAAATTTAATTTGTCCTTCCAACATAAAAAGGTACCCCCCTCAGCTATTCCAAGGATCCATAACTTTGTTGAGATAAATTTACCATCATTTATGTTGCGCCTCGAAACTTCATTCCTTTGTTTCAGGCTGAGTGATACCGCTAGAGTTAGTACCAACAACCATCATTATTATTTATGTGTTATTGTGTAAAAAAATCATATATTCATTTTCGTTAATACCTATACCTTGAGTCTACCTGGAGAGAATTCCAGGGGTCAACGCCCCCGCGGCCCGGTCTGTGACCAGGCCTCCTTTTGGACCAGAGCCTGATCAACCAGGCTGTTACTGCTGGCCGCACGCAGTCCAACGTACGAACCACAGCCCGACTGATCAGGTACCGACTTGAGGTGCCTGTCCAGTGCCTGCTTGAAGACAGCCAGGAGCTTGTTGGTAATCCCCCTGATGTATGCTGGGAGGCAGTTGAACAGTCTTGGGCCCCTGACACTTATTGTGTTGTCCCTCAACGTGCTAGTGGCACCCCTGCTCTTCATTGGGGGGATGTTACATCGCCTGCCGAGTCTTTTGCTTTCGTAGGGAGTGATTTTTGTGTGCAAGTTTGGTACTAAGCCCTCGAGAATTTTCCATGTGTATATAATAATGTATCTCTCCCACCTGCGTTCTAGAGAGTTTAGGGAACTTCAAGCGTTCCCAGTAGTTGAGGTGGTTTATCGCACTTATGTGTGCGGTAAAGGTTCTCTGCACATTTTCAAGGTCAGCAATTTCACCCGCCTTGAAAGGTGCAGTTAGTGTGCAGCAATATTTTAGCCTAGATAGAACAAGCTATCTGTAAAGTGTCAACATGGGCTTGGCATCCCTGGTTTTGAAGGTTCTCATTATCCATCCTGTCATTTTTCGAGCAGATGCAATTGCTACATTGTTATGGTCCTTGAAGGTGAGATCCTCTGACATGATCACTCCCAGGTCTTTGACATTAGTTTTTCGCTCTATTGTGTGGTTGGAATTAGTTTTGAACTCCAATGCGATTTTAATTTCTTCACGTTTTCCGTATCTGAGTAATTGAAATTTCTCATCATTGAACTTCATATTGTTTTCTGCAGCCCATTTAAAGATTTGGTTTATGTCTGCTTTTAGTCTTGCAGTGTCTTCAACGGTGGACACTGTCATACAGATTCGGGTGTCATATGCAAAGGAAGACACAGCACTGTGGCTTATATCCCTGTCAATGTCTGATATGAGGATGAGGAATAGGATGGGAGCAAGTACTGTGCCTTGTGGAACAGAGCTTTTCACAGTAGCTGCCTCAGACTTTACTCTGTTGACTACTACTCTTTGTGTTCTACATGTTAGGAAATTATAGATCCATCTACCAACTTGTCCTGTTATTCCTTTATCACGCATTTTGTGTGCTATTACACCATGGTCACACTTCTCAAAGGCTTTTGCAAAATCTGTGTATATAACATCTGCATTCTGTTTATCTTCTAAAGCATCCAGGACCTTGTCGTAGTGGTCCAGTAGTTGGGACAGACAGGAGCGGCCTGCTCTAAACCCATGCTGTCCTGGGTTGTGCAATTGATGGGTATCAAGATGGGTGGCGATCTTGCTTCTTAGAACCCTTTCAAAGATTTTTATGATATGGGACGTTAGCGCAATTGGTCTGTAGTTCTTTGCTATTGCTTTACTGCCCCCTTTGTGGAGCGGGGCTATGTCTGTTGTTTTTAGTAGCTGCGGGACGATCCCAGTGTCCATGCTCCCTCTCCATAGGATGTTAAAAGCATGTGATAGGGGCTTCTTACAGGGCGCCACGCCAGGAGAATACCGACAGCAGACATCGAATGTAATGTACAAAATCCTAGTTGTGGTTTGCAGGTTTGCAGGTTTCTGGCCCTGAGTTGCTGAAGCTGTGGGACAAATCCCTGCTCGTAAGAGCTGAATTCATAGTATAGTTCATAGTTTGGAAGACAAGTCAGGGCGCAGGGCTACCAACCAAATGTACACACGTGTACGCACGCCACACACACATACACTTGAAGTAGTCAGGATATAGACATAGTACCATACAATTGTTCGTGTAGTAGCAACAATATTATTACCAGTTTATAAGTAGCAACTTTTAGTAGCAGTGCTTAGTAAGATTACAGAATTAGATTTAGAATAGGTAGACACTGTGTAAGAGGTGCCAAGATGCACACACACACACACACACACTTGAAATAGTCGGGTGTAGTAGACAATACAGCTGTTCTTGTATTAGCAATTATATTTTTATCAGTTATATAGGAAGTAGTATTCTTTTTAGTTTTTGTAGCTAAGTAAGGTAGGAAGGCAATTCAAAGACATGGGCGGAGCGCAGGCGCGGTAAGTCAGAGGTATACAAACACACGCACACAGTGAGGACAGGCGCACACACACACACGTACACACATACACTCAGTTAGGCCTAGCATCGTGACCAGTAACCCACTAACCTTTTCCCTCCATACCCGTAATCCTCC